>JAODXP020004366.1:0-2500 GCA_027497455.2 Sardinella longiceps | reverse complement strand
TCCTAATTTTTAACTGACTGTCTGAGAGAACTTTAAAGCAAAGGCTCGGTGTAATTCAAGCATAGCCCTGTTGTACGAGTGTACTGACTGCACTAAATAAGTGAGTGGAATGAAAGAATTTGGAACAACATAGGCTGAACGCAAATGCAAACGAGCACTTTACATTGAGTTAATGGATCAGACAACAATTGAAAGCAAGATGTGAGGTGTGACTGACTGTAAACTGCTTATTCGCTTTTGCATTCGTTCTACAGTACATTGTTTCACTCTTTGGTTCCTCTCGCTATCTAGGGTAGTCAGCAAGTCCGAGCAACAGGACTATGCTTGAATTACACCAAACCTTCGCTTCAAGCTCATGGCACAATGGGGGGAAGACATCTTTTACCCGTTAGGATCCAATTATGTTCATTTATATTATATTTAGCCAGAGTTCACACTGAGTCAGACAAGTTTGTGTTCTATGATATTTTAAGATTATGTTGTTGGCTGGTGTCTGGCATATATAGGCATATGCGTGCAAGAGAGGCCAGAGCTCACACAAAGTTTGTGTTCAATGGTATTTTAAGATTTTGGATTGTGTCTTGATAAATGTATGCGTGCAAGAAAGCCCATTGCCAAACTGAAGAGCAGAGTTGTGTGCTTGTGCGTGCCAACTGATCTGTGATCTGTATTTTCTGCTTACCACAGAGTCAGTGGGTAGGTCTGTGTCCCACTTCCTGTTCTTCACGTCTCCACCACCGTTCCAGCGAAATGAACTCATGCAGCCACTGTGAGCCAACTCTGAGGAAATCACACATAACAGTTTTTTTTAACTCTTTTGAAGAAAAAAACAAACAAAAAAAACACTACACCAGGGGTGGGCAATTATTTTGGCTACAGGGCCACATTGCGTTTTAGATATTAACTGACGGGCCGGGTGTTAAGCGTCAATCTGATGATGGGGTTTGATGCCAGTAAATTGGCAAATCTTAAACAAGTAGTCCCACTTTCTTAAGAGGACATGTGAACAGGTAGGGTTAGAAAGGGGGATTTGTATTTCTGAATACATAAAATCTAACAAATCAGGTCAATAGTCCAATTCACCTTGGTGGGATTAAATAACCCAACATGTGGCATGTGGCCCCAGGACTTTAGTTTGCCCACCTCCTATCTACACACTAAAACAAAGTGCACAGAAGAGTCCAACAACCGTAACAAAGATTTCAACCATAGGATCCCAACCTGTAATAATAATACAGGTCATCAAATACTGAGCTGCAGGGGATATTCTAAGAAGGGTAAGAGCCCTGTTGTCTCTATCTCTCTCTCTCTCTCTCACACACACACACACACACACACACACACACACACACACACACACACACACACACACACACACACACACCTCTAATGCGCTCCACAAGGTACTCCTGGTTGGGGCTGATATCGAGGTACTGCACAATAGCTGTGAGTGTGGGGATGGCAGAACCCTTCGTTACAGCTGCCTGCTTCAGGCTGCTTATGCTCGTCTCTGTGAAAACAAACACACAGGAAACATAACGGATACATAACCACAACGTTTTAGTTAAGGTTTATTTTTGGACAGCCACCAGGGGCGTATTTCACAAAACCAGAGTAAGTAGATCCAAGATAAGTGACGAAGACGGGGCTTGACCAAGCCTCTTCTAGGTATACAAGCTCATAATGTTTCATGAATGTCAAGCATGGATGAGTTGAGGCGTCTAGGTCAAGCCGGTTTTAAGTAATTCTGCATGCACGCGCGTGCACGTTTTTCAACAAACTCACTCACGGTGTGAATTTGAAACACGCATGTCATATAATAGTTTGCGTGAAGAAATCAAGTGTAATTGCCTGACGCTTACAAGGAAACAAAACTATTTATATTAAAGACGGGAAATTCAATAGCATCTGCAAACTTAAGAGAGAAGGCGTATGCTCCCACCTGTGATTGTGTCCTCATCTTGCAATGCGAAGTAGTTTGTTTCTTTTAAAAGCAAGCCACTGAAACAGTAAAACTTTACATTGTCTTTCTCAACGAATCTATGGCAGATATTTTAGCCAATATGTCCCACATTTCTACTTTGGTAGCTTTCTTCTTATCATATCAATATTAACAATAAGAAAGCAATGGTTAGCATGATAAATCATTATTGTAAAATAAAATACTTGTAAAACGAACTGCCATTTTGCAAAATGGTGATTTTCTGATAGCTTTTCGAGTTAATACAATGGTGAAAAGTTTACAGACTATTTAATCCTTCTAACACGTGAGGGTCTGTTTGGAGTGACAACTGAGTGAACCAATGAGATACCAGAATTATCATCAGAATAAGCTAAGCCTGGCACTTAGCCTGGTCAGGAGCAGGCTAGCTTCCAAGTATAAATTCCCATGGTAACTTATTTGTGATCTCTTCTGTGAAACCAAGTCAAGGATATGTTCATCCAGGATAACCCAGTAAGCCTGCCTAAATCCCCTATCTTGGTTTTGTGAAATACCCCC
>JAODXP020004365.1:0-39900 GCA_027497455.2 Sardinella longiceps | reverse complement strand
ACACACACACACACAGAGACACAAAACAACACGCTAAGGCATATTGTATGTTACTGATGTTCCATTAGGCCTAGTTTAATCATCATTTAGTCATATACAGTATATACAGATAGATAGATATAGATATATATATTAGCCTGGCGAATGCCAAACTAAAATCACAAGTGATATTTAGTCTGGGGACCTACCTATTGCATTTCTCGTAGCGGAAGCATCGTTTACGATTGTCCAGAGCCGTTTATTGAGCGCTACGAATGTCTATCAGAGCGTCTGTACATACCTCGGAGCCAATACCAGCGCCACCACGTGACGTAAAATGCAATCGAGGGCCGTACAAATCTCTTTTTGTTCTGCGATTGGATACCGAAAGTAAGCGAGAAAAACGGCCATGGTCACCATGCTGCTTTGCAGAGTGGAATGAAATAAGCGTGCAAAGGAGCATGGGAACTCCCAGGCTATATATATAGAGTAATTTTTGCAGATATTTCACCTTATGATATAAATCTATCCATTTTTTAATTTATCTGAGGTGCCGGAACTGTGTTCCTCTTCACTTTAACCCCTCAGAGTCACATACTTACATCTTTCTTCCAATCCTGATTCCACATTATTGATACGCCAGGACTTAGTACTGTGTGGTAGTATTAAAACTTTTTTTCATCCAAAAATAATTCAGATTTTATGCCTTATGTACTTTGTTCAATGATGTTTTTTTCTCTTTCACCCCCACCTCCCCCTTCCAAGCAGCACAGCCTTTACCTTGTTTCTGTACCTGCCCCCCTCAACCCTCATCCCAACCCCAAACAGAGGGGAGTAGTGCCTTTGAGGCAGCGCTGTCTGGAAGGTACCATTGAGGGCAACAAATACCAAAGATCACTTTGGAGGAGCAATTTTGTACCTGAAAGTATGCTGTAGATTATTGCGCTGTTGTTGTCGGTGGTGTTGGCTCTAATGGCTGCTGGGTAAGTATCTAAAGGTCCCTCCTATAGCGGAACAGAAACAATGTGAATCAGCTGCAGAATCAAATGCAGCAAACCAAAGTAGTCCACGGTACTACAGTACGTACTGTACTGGATTGGGGGGGGGGGGGGGGTGGACGGACGGACTCAGCTCACCTGGTTTTCAGGTATGGAGGTGTCATAATGGTCATACTCAAACTGAAGTGGTGTCTTGGGTAGGCTCTGTATCGCTCTTATTTCCTGAGACAAACTGCCAGCATCCTGTTGAGAGCACCTCATGTTAAAAATAGAGTTACATGTACAAGCAGCTATAGACATGGAGTATATAAAGTGTGACATAGTGGTGGTGTGACATTTTGCTTTTTCATATGGTGCTACAATGTATTGCAATGCCTGTTTTACAGTAAGACAGCACTTGAGCCTGCCATGTTACATCCATCTTACTTTCTGCATTGACAAGATGCTGATGTACCGTTACTGTATAATAATGAGGACCTCAGTTCTGGGCGTGTGGCTTTGCTGTTTGGTGTAGCAAACAAAACATTAGAACATCAAAACATTTGTTGTGTCATTCGTGCCTTATACCTTCAATGTATTTGAGCCTTTTTCAAATACCTTGTCATTGTCATTTAGATCTCTGATCGCTACCATTCGACGATATGTGACCTTCAAAAAAAAGATAGACAAACAATAGGCTGTGCAAAAACATGCGTAACAGATGAGTAAAAAGATAATTAATGTCATAAGTGTGTATAATTTGTAATGTTTACCCCATTGTGTGCACAAATGACAGAGTAGGACAAAACACCATCTGTCTGACATGAGAAAGAAATATACAGATGAGTGAATAAAGTGTATTGACTTTTCAATTTAACCCCATGGTCACACATGCAATAAAAACACTGCTGTTGGGCAACCAGCTCCCATTCTTCTTTAACGACAGCAGGCAACGGGCGACAGGTATAGTCAACTGGGCAACAGATTTCAACTTCAAACGAGTCAAAGGCTCCTTGGTGACCGAGTTGCTTGTTCAAATTGCCTAGTCGCTCCTCTCGTGTGACCAAAGGGTCAGGAAATAATAATAATAAAAAAAAACGGATAAATACAGTAGATACATACACACATACTGTACATACATGCCTACATGTTCATTCATTCATTCTCCATCCTCTTATTAGAATCACATTGGAACTGGGTGATATAACTTAGAATGGATTGCCTTACTGCTCTAATTGAATCTGAATCCAGCGGAGTCTTCGTTTTCACTGAGATCATCCTGGCTGAGCTGTCAGAGATGAATTCTAGAAAATGTGGACCTTCCATCTTAAGCCCAGCATCTGGAACACTGACAATGTGTTCTATGAAACCTGTTGATATCCAGCATAAAGAGAATGTAGTTCATGTGGTTGTGTCAGGGTCATAAAAGCTGATTTGCATTGAGGGATGATTTTATCAAATGATCTTGTTATGGTAATAGTAATGGTAATAGGATGGCACAGTAACAACAACAACTACAAGCAACATCAGCAAATCACTCAGTCATCCATGAGGGAGGGAGCGGATTCTGACTAGTGATTCGGAATCTCATTCTCAATTTAGCAAAGTTCTTTAATTTCAAATACATTTAGTTTACCATTCAAAAGCGAGAATTTTTGATGGTGGATAATGGAAAATTATTGTATCTTACCCGTGAATCCTTCATCTATTTCTCCCAGTTGCAGAGTAGAACCTGTTCCACAATCTATAGTTGTTGCTGTTAATTAAAAAAGGTGTCAGGTAGGCCTCAATTAGCCTGACATAGCCCGGCCATAATACAAATGTTCATCCGTATCCATGGTCTGGGGACGGTCTTCTGGGGCGTGTTTACATCAGTAGAGAGACTACCGGGCAATAAGCGAAGCTGATTAGACGAGCTGTCCAATCGTTTCAAACCAGAACTGAATGCCACCCCCCCCGCCCTATAATCACGTCAGGTTGAAGAACTTCCAGACCATGAATACGGATGAACAGCAGTATTATGGTCGGGCTATGTCAGGCTAGACCTCAATAGCTTTCAATCTCAATAGCTGATCTTCCCGTCATATTCAGAAAATTTCAAGGATGTTTGGTTTGAAATCTGGATGACATTTAACATTTTGTGTTGCTGATTGACAACAAGCACAACTCACATTTTTTTTGTGTGTGTGTGTGTGTGTGTGTCATGTTGCGTTGTTACATTAGTCATTTGTTACCACAAAATTATGCCGTATGGCACTCAGTTATCTTCGAATGTTTACTGTAAAAAGTAGCCTACATTTCCGAGATTGAACCTTAAAATCTCTGTCTCTGCGCACAAATAAACACATTTTTCCGGCTGTGAAAACAGGTAAAGCCATATGAGGGTAGCACAAATAACTGTATGACTGAATGAGAATATATTTGTTTCTGTCTGTTCTCTGTATACTTACTAACTGGGAGACTGTGGCTGAAGTCTGTTACTAAACAAGTTGAGAAGATTGCAATCCAGACACGGGGAAAAATCTCCATTCTTGTGACAGTTTCACTTTAAATGCTTAACGTACACCTTTTCACTCAGGAAGACGCTAGTGTATCCCACGGTTCTCAAAGCATATATGGGGCCAAAGACGTTTTATGGCGTTAGTGTGATACTAATGACCGAACAAGCTTAATTATTAACCAAGTAGAAGGAAAAGGAGGCGCATAGCTCTTTTTTTATCTTCGCCTTTAGTAACCTTACAGTAAGTGAATTGTTCAATGTGCATTTCCAGTCATTCAAAGTGGGAAGGTATTGCAACATAACATTTTACAGCAAGAGAGAAAGAACAGAGCAGAACAGTGGAAATGAAAAGGCCCAAGGATGGGTAATTGAACATGTTGGCTGTAGAATAGTAGGCTAATCATGTAGTCCATTTTTGTGTACACCTCACTTCAAACGCTGGCCTGGGTTATTCTGTTGACACAACAACAAATGTAGTAGTTTTTATTCATTCACAGTTTACATCAGTGGTTCTCAAACTTTTTCTGTCATTCCCCACTTAAGAAGGCAGAGAATTTCCACGCCCCACCTGGAAGGCTCAATTTGCGCACAATATCTCTGTGACAAATACAGAAAAATAGGATTTTTGTCAATGTTTGAGTTTTCATGGTACTAATCCTAAGACAAATTTCTCTCAAACCCCTCATCACACCAAGTAGCAAATAACACCATTGGAAAGCTCAATTTACTGTCAAATGTGCATATCTGACGAATAACTGTGAATTTAGGGGGCAAAGAGATGTCTTGCGCCCCACCTGTCATGTGTCTGCGCCCCACTAGTGGGGCCCGCCCCACAGTTTGAGAAACACTGGTTTACATCCTCTGCCAAATGTATTTCCTCCAGCTGACGCTGGCTGAGTAAAGCACAAATGAAGCCACCATTCACTTCCCTACAGTATGGTGCAGCTAATGAAATGTGGTCTGGGACTAAATTACTCTATGAGTAATTCCAGCGCCATGGCCCTGACATTTGTTGATGAAGAAAATGGCACTTGAAGGAGACATTCGGTGTGATGGGGTATATTGTAACATTGTAAGAAGTTGGAACACTCGCCGGGAACAGAATTTTGATATGTTTTTGCAGGCCAGAGAAAACCACCTGCTAGTTGTAGCTTCTAGGGGCATCTAGCTAGGTGTTAGCCAAATCGATGTATTAAAGGTATAATCCATAGTGAATCAACACGTAGCCCTGCTGCTTTATCCTGCTAAGCGCTACTGAAAGCCACATCAATGATCGAATTTTGTGCATTTCTGTCTTTAAACTAATAAATTTGGGACTTGATATATTTTAAAATCAGGTGAGAAATGTTGACTTAAGTCTGTACACTTGGGTTTTGTAACAGAAAAGTGTGTCTGTGGTGACATACAATGTTTGTACCACAGTTAGCTTGTTATCCACCAACCTGCCAGCGTGTTTTGGGGCAAGAGTAGACAGCTTCCCCCCTGTATATAGTAGCTTTCATAGCTAATGTAACAACTACCCAACGCCTCAAATTGCAGGTTCAGCGTACTGTGTCCTCGCATTCTTAGAAGTTTGCACTCTCGTTCTCGACTTCCCAAGCTTGAACACTCTGTGTCCATTCTTGTGTGTATTTTGTATTGAGAAATGGCCAAGGTTTCGTTTTGACATGCCCTATACTGTTAGTGTTAGCTGGCATTTTGCAAACTCGGTCTACGTTGCACGAAATCCGATCACTGAGGTGGTTATCAATAGTGCTAAAACTATAAAACTAGCACTATAAAACAGCAGGCTACGTGTTGATTCACTCCGGACAATACATTTAAAAGCTGATGTTGACCTCTGTCAGAACTGCAGATCACATCACAAGCCTGGGTTTTGGTTTACCTCACTCACGTCAGATGTAGCGCTACGCGCGTACATCTGATATTCAGCGATAGACGAATTATTTCAGGAGCCAGAAATCCTTGAATCTAACTGGGCAAACGGCTTGTCCATCAATTTAATTGACGTACACTGCAGCCAACCACATCGAAACCAACCGAAGACGCTCGTTACGTTTGTTGGATTGGTTGGATTCAAAACAGTTGCTTCTTCGCTATGTCACACCCTCTACAGCAGCCAGCGGCCCTGATTGGTCCGGTTAGAGAATAATGGCTTGAAATCTCTCTGATGGGCTTCAACATCAGATCGTTGCGCGGAAGTGCCTTACGAAAGTTACGTAGCGCATGATCTGACGTGAGTGAGGTAAGGTTTTGGTTGCTCCAACCAGAGATATACAGACAGCTGGGTGCTCCTGTATCGCTGGACCTGCCGTTTGTTTCCCAAAAGCATAGTTGCTAACTTAGTTGCAACTTTGTTAGTTGGCAATGGGAAATTGCAGTGTAACCAACTGGAAGGTAAGCTAGCCTATTTGTTGAATGATTTTGCTGGTTCAAGAAATGAGTTTAGCCTATGTTACTGTCATTTTCACAGTCAATTCAATCCGGGGTTTCTTCATTTCATCTTTTGATTTTGAACTAGGGGTGTGTCAAGAGTATATTCACAAATCCATAACTAGAAAGACGTAGCCTAAGTTCTAGCGCCATCATATGATGGTAGTTTGTCGTCTTGACAAAGCATTTGTTAGACCTGTAGCCTGGCTGTTTTCGATGATCGTATTTACAGAATTATTTTAATGTACCTCAGGCGTACTGTACATGTTTTCATAAATTCCCTGGTTGGCCTTTATGTTGCCTAAGCTAACCAAAGCTATCCCAAATGCCTTGTGTGTGAAAATGATATTGAGTAAAAGGTTGCCTGGGCTTAAGAGGAAACTGAAAAAAACTGGGGAAAAAAAGAGTAACTCAGAATGTAGAGCAGAAGAGGGTGAAGGACATACATTTCAAGCATCTCAAACCTGACAGCATCATGCAGATTCTTTGACAGTGACATATCAATTTAATGGGAACCTTTTGAGAGCACACTCTGTAAAGCTTCAGTCTCCTAACTGGATGTTCGACATGGATGTGTGCGTGGGTAAACTGGTAGTTAGAGATTTGGCTTCCCTTGCGGGTGAATGATGATATTGCCAAGTTCACTCTACGTTCCTCCAGCAAGTCTCACATTGTGAAGCCTCTGTCACCCCTCACTTCATCGCCAGCAAGCAAACAGTCTAGAAACTTAGAATTCTGTGTAATGAAGCGGTCACTAAATTTACCCCCTAAAGCATCAGATAAACATAATAATTCCAGAGGGAGAACCTTTTTTTTTCTGTGCTGTTGGCGTAATAGTGACTCACTTCTACAGTCTAGGTTTTATGGTTTCTGTAAGGTTGTCTCTGAACAATCAATTACACAAGTTGTGTTGGGCAAGGTCCTCTTTGTTGTGTCATGGGGTAACCATATAACAAGGTCTTTTGTGTGCTTTGCCATCATGTTGATCCACATTGAAATGGTTTTACTTATTTGCCCTTGAGACATCTTATAGCTATGTGTGGCCTGTCCCACCTTTATAAATAACACCACAATCCTCCCCGCTCCACTATACGCCACTGATACAGTACCCCGCACTTTGGATGCTATAAGGAATATTGGAAGACACAGGTGATGCAAATACAAGAGCTCATTTATTTGATTTTACCAATATTAAAATATATTAATGTTATGGACAGACAGCAGATACAATTGGGGTGCAGGAATAAATAATCCCCTTTTCCTGATATGGGGAAGAAAGACTGACAACAGGCCTAATCAGTGTGCTAAAGTAGGCCCAAGGTCAAAACACACAAACCAAATATCAAAACCAAAAACACAAATAACCAATATTGAAACAAAAGATGGCCATACAAAAAAAGGAAAAAGCCAAACACACACCCCACACTGTCAGAGTATTTCACAGCAAATCAAAATTAAGCAAATTGACCAAAGTGCCTATCAAGCAACATGAAATAATACCTGCATACTAGTCACCTCAACCCCGGGGAAGGAGATTAGAATGGAACAGAACAGAGTCAGTATAAATACCAGTCTATGACATCAGACCCATTAATTGCACATTGCCCAATAAATAACCCACTTACAGCCCACCAACAAACACACATACAATGCACACGCACGCACCCGCACAACTATAGTCACGAACACACACACACACACACGCCGTACACACGCACACGCAAGCACTCTCTCTCTCGCTCGCTCACGCATCCGAGCAACTAGGCTACCAGTAGTATTCACATACACACACGCAAGCGTGCACACACACACACCAACTACACCCGTTCACGCCCGCACACACACGCATAGGCTTACACACACAACACACACAATAAGGCTACAAGTTGCACTCGCGTACACACACACACACACAAGTCCAATAATCACAGGGAGAAAAACAGTGACTACACACTGGAACTGCAGCGACGAACCCGTCTCGATTGGCAAATCCACCTGGTAATGCAAGCAGTAATAAAAGAACACCATCATTTAGGATAACCGATGAATAGCCTATAACCCATAAGATAGTCAATACCCATCTCCCCACATGATCGTGAAACAAACAATACCTTGAGTCCCCGCTGTACAGCTAGAGAGTTCCCCAACTCCTAATGGAGTGCTTTCCCAATCCCAGCTCGCAATGTCAGCTACGGACATCTGCCTCAGACCGGTGTGACCGATCCTCTCGGGAGGCTGTTAACTCGGGATACACATGCAATTTCTATGGGACACACACGTCGACGTAATCAAGTGACGATAGCTTTACCTTAATTAGGGCAAACGTGACCCTGATTCAACAAAATAACAAATGATGGCAAATGTAACATTAAGCCAGTTTCTTCCGTGAAATTAAAACATTATATTTTTGCGATGATGACACCTTTGGTCCTTTTCTTAGCAAATGAAATCAGACTATTTAATTCTATTTCGACCAAATCAAACAGACATCAGTGAAAGTTTTTCTGTGAATAGGCTACTGGTAGGGTACTGGTGTGGTAGCCTACTGCGCGTGCGCACAGGTGAAGCCAGGCTAGGACTTCTACAACGACTCCATATCAGTCGACTGCTTAATCAAAGTATGGATACAGTGTGTCTAAATTAATCGTCTAACTTAAATTTTAATGGTAGGGTATGATCGTGGAATGTAATCGTTCACCAGGCATAACGTTAATCTATTGTGACTCACGGAAAGAATTGTAAGTTGTCCTGCCTGTCAGCCTTGTAAGTTATCCTAGACCAGTGGTCCCCAAACTTTTTCTGAAGAGGGCCGGATCGCTCTACGTGGCTCTTTCAGAGGGCCGGAGGCCAGCGATTTAACTTGTAAATTACAGTAGATACGCCTAGGCTACTTTATACAACAGGTTTATTTTAGCCTATTCAATGTAAACTACTGTCATTTAGGCCTATGTTGATTTACTCTTGTGAAAATATAAATATAAAATAGTCTTAAATGGAAATAGCTAAAACCACAAAATATTAATATTATGAATAACATATGAGCAATATATGAAAGCCTAAGCATTATTTAAAATCTGATTTTATTCCAACATTTTTAAATTACCAGAATAGAATAGGCCTAATATGCCAACTTGGTTTTTGAAGTGAATTATTCATCCCTTAATGTCCTACTACAGAACTTATTTTGCATTCCAACAGGTAGGCTAAAAGAGAAATTTAAAATAACACATAAACACGCAAGGAATTTAATATAAGTAGCCTACAGTTGTCATAAGAATGTCAAAATTGTCCGGTGGCCAAAACCGGAATTACATGTAATTGCTTAGAATCGCCATAGAGAATGAACGGTGGAAAATACATTAGGAAATATTTTGGAGGGCCACTTAAATTGACGTGGCGGGCCGTAGTTTGGGGACCCATGCCCTAGACTCTCATTCATTCATACGCGCGGGAACATAGAGCGTCAGAGCGTCAGCCCCCGATTAGGCTAGATATTTATTGATTCACTCCAAATCAATTATTACATTTCATACATGACTTGTATAAAGCAGAGTGCAAAACTAAACTAAGGAGGCTAGTAGGATAACTGACACAACAGGTAGGCTGCCTATCAGAATTCCTGAGAAGCGTGATCAATGGTCCGGACTTTGTTTTAGGCTATCAAGCATAGAAAATTCCGCATTTTAATCCAACCCTTCCTAAATGAAAATAAAAATATGTAAACATCCACTAATAGAGTAACTACTGTGCCCAATAGTTCATAAAGCTCTAGTGGACAGGCTGACCCATATAGCCCAGCTATTAACAAGAGAATGCCTCCTCCTAACCTCCTCAACGTTGACAGCAATTCTCTGAGAGCGCACTGTTTCGTCAGGTCTGACAGCAGTTTGGAAGGCCAGTGTGGCCACGAAAAAGAGGAAAAGATCTGTTCTCAAAATTGGCTATCAAAAAATTATAGGCCTACTCTTAGTTCTAATGTTTTTTTTCGCATTTTGCATAGTAGATATCGCCATTTAATAACAGCTTCATCTCGATTATTAACCAAAGACAAGACAACGTAACCTGTTATGTCTTGAATGGATAGTTCATTATTCGTGAGCGTTCACCACCAAAATATAATCATGTGTTCCTTGTCCTCATAGCCTATCCGCACTGTCCGAAAAGTTCTGTAGCCTACAGAACTTTTCAAGGTATTTTGCGCACAGACAGACAAGACAAACGTCCACAAACATAACATTAACATGCGCCACTGGTTGGATCGAATAAGTTAGAAATATTTTTGCTTTAACCGAGCTACCACTACAACTAATCTAATTTGGAATGAGTGAAAGCAAGCGAGAGAACGAGAGAGAAATACCGGTATGTTGGGTTGAGAAATGAGAGCGAAGCAGTGTAGATAGAAGACGTGCGCAGGGGTCTCCGACTGAACTCCCTGTCACTGCGCTTTATTTGAGGTTCTCTCAGATATACCCTACATAGGCTATCTATGTTACACGGAAAACTTAGGTTACTGAGAAGACAAAAAACAGGTGGAGATTCTGTTTGGCAGGCTATAGCCTATTTTAAAAGACCCTTGCAAAAGTAGGCTACTTTGTTCGGATTTCCCCCCAAAAAAAAAACTGACGTCACATTTAACGGCCCAGCCCCCAGCCCCCCCCTACACAAAACACCTTCCCGCGCGCCTGCATTCATTTACTTGTTCAAGTATCGATTTAGCAAGTGAAGATGCAAATTTAGGCCTATCTAATGTAGGGTAGCATAGCCTACAACTAACGTGTTCTTCAATGTCACCAAGTTAATTCTTCTTCAGTAGCTCAAGTTGTTTTCCTCAGCAGCCCATATTAGTTCAAGTTGGGATAGGATATGTCAAACAACAGAAGTTGTCAGTCAGTAGACCTATCGCGTTCTGACGATGATTAACAAATCAGCCTGGAGCTAAGGGGTTCTCAAGATGTGTACACTCCACGATAACGTATAATGTAGCCTATAACTACATTAATAATTTGCTGCAGTTTGTCTGTCTTTGGTCAGTGTAGCCCAACAGCATCATAAGGCTACTACGATGATGCAGAGTCTGAAAGAATGGGAAGAAACGCCGAGGAGGAGTAGGCTCGCATAGTCTACTGATAAGATTAAGGCCTCGTTCAGATTGGCATCCCAAATCCGATTTTTTCATATCCAGATTGTATCTGGAATTGATTTCGGGTGGTCTGAACAGCAGAAAACCACATGAATTCCGATTTTTCCGAATCTGTTACGCCCTACATACCCATGTGGTGTCAATTGCGATTCATATCGGATATGCTGCGATCTGAACAGCTTTTCCACATGGGATAAGATTTCACCGTGTCACTTGCGTCATTTGTCACGTGACACAAACATCAACACGTGGAATGCAGATGGACGGAAGGGAGAGATCAATGTTAATTCTCCTTTTAAAAAACAGTGTCGTTTGTTATAACAACGTGTCAGTGCGCGTTATGGATTTGCCGCAAGTTGGAGTTTACCTCGCGTGTGGAAAGCAAGGCTTACCTCGCGTGTAGAAAGCAACGTCAGTGAAAGTTTTCAACCACGCATCAGAAAGGCAACTAACAGCTGTGCTGGACTGCATTGATGCACTGAAATAAAGATGAGTAACTTTATTCTTCCATCTCTGATACTTCCTTGTTACTTGTAGCTGTGTGCTACGGCCCCACCTAACCATCTGAGAGAGAAACAACCAACATTCTACCCTCCGCGGTTTTGTTTATTATTTGTGGGCATGATGCATTAGGGTACCATAGTAACCCACGTGGATATGGCAGGTGATTAGCGGACATGGAGATCCGATATGACAAGCAATGTGAACGCGGTCGATAGAGAGATCTGATGTTGATCACATATGCTAAAAATCAGATTTGGAGTGCAGTCTGAACATAGCCTAAGAAGCAGCACCTCACTGCCATTAGCCTAGACTCTAGACGTACCCCTAGTGGTAGCAAATTTGAACTTGCACAGAGGTACGTCTAGAGGCCACTGATAGAAACCCGTTTTAGCCTTCCTCTGGAGGCGGATAACCAATCACAGCGCGGTATGTGTACAGGAAATCGTAAGGCGGGCTTTGTACGATGACGACAGCCCTGCTCAAACCAGAGCGGAATCGTCTTTGGCTTTAGTTTTGGACGAATTGCACTTGTCATTTTCTTTGAAAGTGAAACAAGGAAGTGCACTGAAGTTTTTCGTTCTGAAAAAGATGTCTTTGCCGTGTTACCGACGGGCTACGGGAAAAGTTTGATATACCAGCTGGTACCACTGGCCGGAACGCTAGCCTATTACGTGGAGAGGCAGTTTGAAAGACAACGCAATCACCCGCCCCTCCATTGAGGTACAGTCTATCAGTGGTCTTCAGACTATACATTCTTATGATATAGTCTGACGTGTCAGGCTACACTGCCATCGTAATTTGGGCTATTATCATGATTGCATTATGTTATATTTGATTATCTTTCCACTGCCCACTTCTATCGATAGCCTTGCCTGCTTCTGTCAACGTTACTCCTGTTATGTTGCATCTGCGATAACGTTATCTTGTTTGTTAATATTTTATTTCTTTAGGGCTTTTTCTTGCCCTTTATGTATCCTATAACTCGGTGAATAAACCAGTAACATGAACTGTCTTGTCTCGTTTCAATTAGTCACCTGAATGTATAGGCTACAGCTATATGGTTGATATACACCTGTTTAACGTTGTTGTAACTTTAAGTCTCCTAAGCACTGAGTTTATTCTTTAGAATTTAGTTTAGTTTACTTTAGTGTATTCAGATTTATTTTAGGTAATTGAATGTGCATAGTATAGGTTTAGTCTGTTAAAGTGACTACGTTACCCATGATGCATTTTTGTACGCCCACGTAATTTCAGTCCCAATTTAGTCGAATCGGTGTAACGGCGTTAGGTAAATCTAACTACACTTGTAGACAGATGTGTATCCCCAGTTAACAGGCGGCCCAAGAGGATCCGTCACACCGGCTTCTCATAGAATGTTGTCTCGATCACCGCTGTTTAGACACACGGTCTCATAGAATGTTGTCTCGATCACAGTTGCGTAGACACGCTTTCTCATAGAATGTTGTTCCGATCACAGCTGTAATAAAGTGATCCGCAATAAACAAACTTGACTAGACATTACCTAAAACGGCCCTTTGGCCCAAAGCACTAGTATTGTAAAGGCAGCCATTTTACCTGAACACGCAACAATGCCAACACGGGAATAAGTTCTCTGCAGCGCCAGTGTTCTCCTTACTACCAGGGACGAAACGGCCTGAGTCTAGGTATCCAGGTGTACATATAGACACGTAGTTGATTACCTGCCCAATTAGCGATCCCCTGCTTGACTAGGCCGCAATACTTTTAGGTTCCTGATGATGGCAGATTTTCCCCCCGTCTCTCCCCACTATACAGAATGTACTTATACTGCCCACATATGCAAAGTCTGCCAAGACAACGTTTTGCCTATGTTTCATTAATGTTAAGCTACAACCAGCAAGTGGACTTCTCCGGTCTGCACAAACATATCAAAATTCTGCTTCCCAGCAAATGTGCCAACTTTTTATGATGTTCCAATGTAATCTCAGTCCTTATCACACCGGATTTGTCCTTTAATTAAGTGTACCGATTTAGTATCTTCAGTACTTTACAACAAAACACCACCCACCTTAACGTTAGGCCAGACCTAAACCTCCCCCATTTAGGGTAGAGCTACTAAACGCTGATCTGGTCCACTGTTACAGATTAAGATTACGATAATCTTCATCATTCCAGCCTATGCCTACGTCCCTCAAACATATAATATTCAAATCTTAATTTCTTGTCTTCTCGTTACCTTACCTGAAGTGTTGTCATTCTGGGTGAGGATCCAACGCCTTTTCTCCGGTGGTCGTTCATAGCCCAACCGCAAAGTTGGGTGTGAGTTATCCTCCGTTGGCTCTATGTTGACAAAGTGACATGAGCAAATTCGTCAAATCCTGAAACATTAGCATTTCACTTTACAGGAATTTGGACATTTGTTACTTGTCTTGCTACATTCCTGTTTTTGATTATTCCATCCGCCCACTCTGGAGTCAGGCGCTCCCTTAGTCCCTCTGGCTTTTTGGCGTTTTAATATCGCATAACATTTTATGCATGTCTTCCGATTTGCCTGGTTGGGTTCCTGGCAACTACCACAAGGCCTAAGTTTTTGTTTCATCATTCTGAAATATTCATCATACAATACGCAGACAAGATTATTATGAGTTCTGGCATTATGTTTTATGCTAAGGTAAATAACCTTTACCTCCTCATTGATAATGACAAACTTTAATTCATATACTGTTGGTCTACTGAATTAATACCCTATTAATAGTTGGATGGTGAAAGATGATATAGATAGACTAACACTCCCTGGTATGTTGAATGAAAAGAGACAGTCCACTGATCTACAAATTGAACTATTAGGCTACAAAGATTGTCTACGTGTTTCGGCCTCAAAGGCCTTCATCAGGACAATGAGAGATGGCTGCTTGTTTGACACTCTTTCTAATAATGTCAATCATGGTTCACATATGACAAAGTGATCACATGACACAAAACACCTGACCTGATAGATCACAATCCAAATTGACAATAAATAATGTACACAGCAATAAGTTACAATCACAATCAATCTTGCCATATACATTAATTAAGTCAAGCACATTAATTTCAGAAAGAGACATCATAAGTTAAGGTAACAGCACAAAGTACAATTTTTACAGCACAAAGTATGAGGTTTCCTGTGATATAAATTACCGTTGGATAACATTTTACAGCAATGCTAAAAGCGTCTGCTAAATGCATAAATGTAAAAAGTAAATGTAAATGTTCACTATACTTTGTAAACAATAAGTCATTAAGATCACTGATAGCTCTTAAAGAGGATGACACCCAGCAGAATCCTATAGCCTATAGGGGGGCCAATGGGTTTTTGTGGGATTCGAACTCCAACATCAGGCCCATTGCCCCAACTAACCTCTTCCCTTTCCTCCCAGGTATCACCAAAATCATCCAGCTGCGTCTCATCTAAAACGCCCAGTCCTCACTAAACCGCCCTCACACAGTACTGCCCCTTACTTCGTCACTGTCAACGTGCTGCGTTGTTATTGAACATCCGGGTTCTCATGTGCTATGGCTAGCCTGGGGAATATTGAAGTTGCGTTCGATAGATAGGAAAGTGAAAGCATTTGGCGGCTCGCTTGTATTTTCTCTAGAGTTAGGTTCGTGAAAATGACTCTTATTCCGATTATAAATGGAGTATTTGCGATATTTAAGTCATGCAAACTGCCTACGGCCAGATTGTTTGATGTCAAACGGAAAAAGAGTTAACAGGACACGTAGCCCTACATCAACCAAATATTTTTCGGTGTATCCCAACGTTATACCAGTGAATACACTCAATGAGGCCCCTTCCTTTATACAGATACTGACTGAAACCGCAGAGCTCATAAGTCACGCGGCACGTCCCTCTACCGAATTGCTACGTTATAGTATGATACCGTTAACACAAAAACAGTTTTATTCCGCCATTGAGAGCATACAGAAAACTTGCACTTCCTAGATCGCATGTTGAACATCACTTAAGCGCTTGGGGTTCACTTCTATGCCGCCCCACCACCATTAGCACACATTGGATGATTAAATAAAACAGAATTGTATCTCTCAAACAGTTTATTTCAAACAAACATGAACAGTGAAGACATATTAAAACACATTTCAGACCAACATCATAAATAAATAAATAAATAAAATAAAGAAATAAAGAATGAATAAAACTGGATTAAAGCTATGGCACAAGGTCAGGAATCAGCTTGGCAGTGTTAAGTTTCTCCTTTTCCCTAGTTTCTCTTCTTCCTTTCTTTTTCAAACTGAACAAATAAAATCCTTAAACTTCAGATATTATTATATTATATTGCAAACATATCCCCCAATCCTCTCAAAAAAAGAAGCATGTCTCAGAACATGAAACAAAAAAAGCCTGAGATATCCCTACCCCCAGTTTTAGAGATAAGAAATTAGAACTTACACCTTGCTCTGTTAAGGATATGGTATTAACTAATTTGCATTAACTTCAAGGATTTCAGGACAATTTGTGGTCAGATACATTGAAACGCTGTGCAGTGAGTTGGGAGACTGGCTGGACTGTGTGTGTGTGTGTGTGTGTGTGTGTGTGTGTGTGTGTGTGTGTGTGTATTTATTAGTGCCAGACAGGGAGTCAGACATCTTCTATGATGATATCCTATTAAAAAACCTATTAAAAAAAAACCCAGCATTCCCATGTCCAAGCAGAGTGTCTCCTTGATGATGCGCTGCAGGATCTCCTGGGGAGGACAGGCCTGTCCATCGCTGCCACTTGCTTCTGCGGGGCTGGGGAGAGAGAAAGAGAGAATACACCAAATAAAAAAATAAATGCAAGGTTTGCTTTGTATGACTTACTGTATGATTTACTGCTTTGGGCAATGGCTTAATATTTAAATATAATAATTTATAATAATAATATTTAAGCTACGGGGGGGGGGGGGGGGGGGGTGCATACCACCCAATATGTATGAGTAGTGAGGAAATTATGGATACAGTGTATAATGACGTGTTGTTTTTGGTCCAAAGCCAACCACTTTGCACTGCTCTCACACATGCCATTAGCAAGACCTGTAGCAAATTGAAGTCAGTCAGATTAGTGGTTCAGGAGTTACACAGGGAGGCTACGCTGGATGCATGAAGTGAAAACCACTTCTGCCGTAACAATTAGCTTCCACTGTGATCAACGGAACTGGCTACACCACAGAGGGCAGAGCAGTGAACATGCTAAAAACAAAATAGACAAGTCTTTCATGTGCTCATGATATAAATTCACTCAATGGCAATGTAAAGCATCCTGTGTAGCCCGTGGGTTATGCATGACATAGACAAACAGGGTAACAGACAGGCCTTCCATGTATAAATAGATAGATGTTGGCAAATGGCAATTAATACCTTTCTCTGCTCAATGCTTCAAGGGTGGGACCAACATGCGTTGATGGCAAGGGCAAGAAAGGTGTTCCAGCTTGTTCTGTTGGGGTACAGAGAGAGAGAGAGAGAGAGAGAGAGAGAGGGTGAGGTTTAACTACCATCTTCATGAGCAGAGAGGAAATTACTCAAAGTTTCTTTTGTATAACTTATTACTATGTGGTAGAGTGGTAAAGTACAGTCTCTAATGGCAAAGTACATTCTTTAATACCTTTCTCTGCTCAATGCTTCAAGGGTGGGACCAACATGCATTGATGGCGAGGGCAAGAAAGGTGTTCCAGCTTGTTCTGTTGGGGTACAGAAACAGAGAGGGTGACGTTGAACTACCATCTTCATGAGCAGCCAATATGAGCAGAGAGGAAATTACTCAAAGTTTCTTTTGTATAATTTATTACCATGTGGTAGAGTGGTAAAGTACAGTCTCTAATGGCAAAGTACATTCTTTAATACCTTTCTCTGCTCAATGCTTCAAGGGTGGGACCAACATGCGTTGATGGCGAGATACCTCTCCCTGCATGCAGCCTCCAGGGTTTGGCTGACAGGTGCCACAGATGCGCTACCTTGACCTGTAGGGCTACAGGAAAGAGGGGGGATGCATGTCAACCTGTACAGTAAAGACATGATTTAAAAATGATCTATTCAGGACCAATTTATACTTTCGGTTTGCGCTAGGTTTAGGCTCACATTTTTCGTCACAGAGCTCCTCCTTGCAGGCGTCCTTTAACCAAAAGCTTCAGAAAAGCATTCACAAAAACACCAGTTAACAACTTGTTGTTTCAATACAATGGCACAATGCCAACCTACTTAGCATGCGTTTGGGGAAAAGACCCAAGGACCGGCCGTTATGCCCCTTCGTTTCCTGGGCTTGAGTTCGCATTTTAACCAATAAGAGCTCCCCCTACAGCTCCCAAAAACTGTGCCGTTTTCATCACAATGACCTTAAGCTGTTAAATAAAGGTAAATTGAGCTAATAATGTTGCATAGTTCCCTTTTAAAGATCTCCATAGCTTTTTACAATGTTACAGTACTAGCAATGTACAGAGATGTAGTCATTTCCTTCCATAGCTAAGTGTATATGGTAAATGTTAAATGTAGGCTCCAGATAGGATGGCTGGAATATTAAAAACCTTATATTCCACTACATATTATTTTAAGATTCACAACACTCACCTCCCCAAATCACACGTCTTCTCCAGTGTGGCCGACATTGCATACTAAAAAAACAAATAAACAAATAAACAACAAAATCAGGACCGGTTAGTTGGTCTGCAAACACAATATCAGTAATCATTTTGTAAAGTATTGTATCTCACCATCAGCATAAATACCCCACAACTGTTGCTTTGGTACTGGCAAGATGCACCCTGAAATTGTGAAATAAGAACGCAATGTCTTAACAATGATTCTCATTAAATGATGGCTGTATACAGCTCTCCACCCTCAATAGCTTTGATTATGTCTTCAAATGACAGTTAACAATCAAGAAGCCTGACTAAGTAGCAGTGTAAGCAGCTTGACTAAATGCAATGATTTGCAGTCACACATTTTTATCTCAATAGAAGGCATGGATTAGCTGTCTATAAACAGTAATGGGCAATAATGCCTCAAACATTCCACCAAGACTTAAAATGTCACGCTAACTTATATTATAATTGCCTCGGTTTCATGTACTCGCTTGAAATGATGACATGGAGATGAGAGGATGTGTTCAACTATTTACATATTAGCCTACATAACCCAAACAATCCATAGCATATTTTATTGATTCAGGTTTTATATGTGTGGACAGGTCCATGGCGCCGTTGTTCTAAAAGCGAGCTAAAAATCTAACAACGTTAGCCTACTAGCTTCTCAATCGTATCGTATTTCGATTGCATTTTCAAATAAATGTTTTGTTTTGCACTCTAATTCTTTCTTCTAGCTAGCGTTAGCTCCCAAGTGTAGATCACATACAGTATGACGAGAGAAGAGAGCACGGTCTGGCACGGCGCTAACGTTAGCTGCTAACTAGCTATGTCTGTCAGTCGAATTAAGATGACAACCTTAATGTCAGTAACCTGCCTCCCGTGCAGATGGATGAATTACACGAGTGTCTGCGAAAGCTAGACTACAATGTCAGTGCATGTTATCGGAATAAAAAGTATAGCCAACTTACCAACTTACTAACATAATCTTCCTGGCAAGATGTCACCATCGCTGAACACTAGTAGAGCGGCGTGCACCGTAGATAGCCTTCTTCTGGAATGAGAATGACATCATACCCAGTGTCCCTTGCGAAATTGTTCACGATTGGCCGGCAAATGTTGGGAATAACGCCCATATGGGCGTGATCGTAATAAGGCGGCACCGTCAATACTGCAGCTGGACCCTTCTCGGTATCACTGCTCTTGAAAGTTATCACTTTTTTCACTTTTTTGTCACTTAATTTATTATTTTATTAATTCAATTTATTAATTCATTAATATATAGTGCTATAATAGCTGAAATGGTCATTGTGGTTCAAATGGTGAGAACACCATTATTTAAAATGGTTGTAGTATTAATGTTGGCAAATATAGGCCTAGCTCATTAATGAAAAGTATTGTTTACTTTTTGTATACTGAGATTTTCTGTCAAGAACCTTTGTTCTCTTTGTGTGACAAAGTTGCTGTGTGCTTCGGTCCAATGAAAAAAATGCAGGTTTCCTGGTTTTCGCTGTTCAATGAGTGAGGCAGACCATCCTCCTTCTTCCATTTCCCATCACCTACCACCATTTCTGCTCATCACAATACAAAGGCTAGGGCCAGAGCTGACAGAAAGCATAGTATACAAAAAGTAAACAATACTTTTCATTAATGAGTTATATTTGGCAACATTAATAGTACAACCATTTTAAATACGGTTATTCTCACCATCTGAACCATGACCATTTCAGCTATTATATCACTATAAACTTATGCCATTATTTGTCTTGTCCTGACAAACATCAGACAACAGTAAACTTTGATAGACTCTTACGCTGTTTAGAAACGTCTGCTACCAAAGTGAACAACAAGCATACTTTTGAACAGCATTAACATGTCAGTAAATACCTTCTTCAAATGCGGGCATAGATAACCTTTGTTCCCTTTGTGTGAGAATGTTGCTGTGTGCTACGGTCCAGTGAAAAAATGCAGGTTTCCTGGTTTTCGCTGTTCAATGAGCAAGGCAGAGGCATACTTGTTGTCAGACTGAGTTATATGCCCGCTTTTGAAGAAGGTATTTACTGACCTGTTAATGCTGTTCACAAGTATGCTTGTTGTTCACTTTGGTAGCAGACGTTTCTAAATAGCTTAAGAGTCTATCAAAGTTTACTGTTGTCTGATGTTAGTCAGGAGACAACAGAGAAAAGACGCTAAAAATGGCCCAAGAGGAACATGAAAGTCAGAATGGTAGGACAACTGTTGATTTTTGTGTGTGTGTGTGTGGTTAGAGTAGCATTTATATACTTTGATTGCATAAACTTTTGGGATGTGTCTCTGTGAATGTTATTGTATATAGTATATTGGCTTGAAGATTGTTGTGTTAAAGAGCCATTACAGTGTACATCTTTTCACTTGGTTTCTATTTCTATTTTATCACTTTTAAGCTGATTACATACAGAAACCAATTAAGAATGTCTCATGTAAACAGTTAAATAATGAGATTAGACTGAAAACGATTACATTTTGAACCAAATCAAAAGAGGTGGTTTAGACCTTTCTTCTAATTTGATTGATGTAGGAATCTTGCAGCTAAACTGGACCAGATACAATAACCAACATAGCGCTTTAGATTTGTAAAGACCATTCTCCATAGTACTACGCATGTGCGAGAGCTGTCAACATCCAGAGTTATCGCAACCTTGGCATTCAAGATTTAAATCTGTCAGTGACGAAAACCAGCATAGTGCTACAGATTAGAATTTGTGATAAGAACATTTTTTGTTGGTTGACGTCCTTTGCATGCTCTACTACGCGGTTAGAATTATGACTAACTGTAAACATACAGGGTAACGATTCAAATGTTTAGGCTAACGATTCAATATTGTTCTTGTGCCTTCAGAGTTGCGAATTGTTGTGCTGGGAGGGAACCAGTCTGGCAAGACATCCATGATCAGCGACATATTTAATCTTGAAGAATCTTCATCCAGGGGAGCAGTTATGAAGAGACAGGGTTTGCTGAATGGCAGATCAGTTCTCATAGTTGATACCCTTGGATGGTGGAGAAACTTCCAGTTGATTGACACAGCAGAATTCATCAAACGGAAGCTTATACAGAGCTTGTCTCAGTGTCAACCAGGACCTCATGCCTTTGTCCTGACTATAAGGGTTGATTTGTTATTTGATGAGGAGAATAGCAATGCCATAGAGGAACACATGGGGGTTTTTGGGGAGAGGATTTGGGATCACACCATAGTGGTGTTCACTAAAGCCGAATCTCTCAGAGGTAAAAGCATAGAGCAACACATTGAAAGTGTGGGAGATGCTCTGAAGAGGATACTTAAGAAATGTGGAAACAGGTACTGTGTCTATTACAAGCAGCACAGTGAAGGTAGCCAGGTGAAAGAACTGCTGGAAAAGATAGATAATGTTACTGAGATTAATAGAGGAGAGTATTTTAAACCTGATGAGAAATGTGTCACGGAGGTTGAAGAGAAGGCAAGGCTTGTGAAGGAAAAGGCAATTTGCAGATTCAAGACAATGATGGAGAAAAGAGAAAAACTTAAAGAAGAAGGTAAGTAAATAATACATATTTTAGTTCCTTTAATCCTAATAGTTAATTTAGTAACAGTAAGGCTCACTCACAACGTATAATTGTGGCCATTGCAGTGTTTACTTGTTTTCTATCTGTGAAAATAGCATTCATATTTGAATAAAATTATATACGTATAAGTGTGGAATTCTGATTGAAATAGGCTATCCATTTTATTTCTTTATTTATTTAGTCCCATTTCATGAAAAGTATGATCCTGCAATATAAAATTAGAACATTTTTCGCAAGATCACCTATAAAACCTCTTTATCTCTACAGCACAGATTCAGTGTCTTCCTGAAATTAGGGTGCTTCTGGTGGGGTGGGTGATCTCCAGAAAAACTTCAGTAAAAAATACTATCTTGGACATTCACGAGAATGTCATCAAGAACACCATTTCATCTTACATACAAACTGGAGAAGCCTCAGGATTGCAGGTCTCTGTGGTGGACACACCTGGCTGGTGGAAGTACTTTCCTGCCAAAAGCACTCCAGAATGGGTGAGGAGACAGCTCCTGAAAAGTCTGACCCTGAGTTCCAAACCACCCCATGCCATTCTGCTCACAGTTCCAGCAGACACAACCTTCTTAGAGGAACAGAGGAAAATCACTGAAGACAACATGAAGATGTTTGGTGATCAGGTCTGGAGACACACCATAGTTCTCTTCACCTGTGGAGATCTCCTAGGAGACACTAGTATAGAAGAACACATTGAGAGTGAAGGAGAGCCTTTGCAGTGGCTGGTAGAGAAATGTGGGAATCGATATCACGTCTTTGATAACACCCACAGAGAAGACAGAACTCAGGTTACAGAATTGCTCGAGAAGATCAAGGAGATGGTAGCGGGAAACAGCTCATTTTCAACCGATATCCAGACTGCAGAAGTGGAGCAGACCAAAGAAGAAGAACCAGAAGGGTTGGATCTGGAGAAGATGGGAATGATGGTGGATAAAGAGTGGAAAGCATTGGATAAAAAGATGGAGGAGAAAATAAAAAAACTATGGATACAATTTGTAGGAGAGGGAGACCATAGCGTGGAGTGTCCTTTGAATTGTGAGTATATTACTGGCAGAGGTGGAAAGTAACTAATTACATTTACTCAAGTTACCGTAATTAAGTAGTTTTTTAGGGTAATTCGTAATTTTTAAAGTAGTTTTTCAAACAGGTCATTTTACTTTTACTTGAGTACATTTTGAGGCAAGTATTGTACTTTGTACTTCACTACTTTTTTAAAACCTCCCTGATTACTGAGTAGAAAAAATCAATGTGGGGGAAAAAAATACATTTGGCTTGAACTGAAAGTAAATTCAAACTATTTACTGTAGCCTAGATGCTACTGCTTCCTGTAGGCCTACTGTGAATGTTGAGAATAGCCAAGAAACCTGTGGAAGAGTTTAATCTAAAAGCAAAGGAAATCCTTGGCCATATTCACCCAAGGAACGTTGTTTGATCAACAACAACAAGTTTGATCGTGGTTGCTGAGCAGGTGGTTTATTGGGGTTGCTAAATAAACCAAGCAACTCTAAAGCACTGGTTTTGAAAGTAACTAGTAACTTGTAATTTCAGTAAATTTAAAATTAAGTAATTTTTACTTTTACTGGAGTAGATGTTTTGATGGCTACTTTTACTTTTACTTGAGTAGAATTTAAGCAAAGTAAAGATATTTTTACTTAGTTACAATTTTCCTGTACTTTTCCCACGTCTGATTACTAGAACTGCCAGAGGATTCCTTGAAAGAAAATGTCATCAGGTCATTCCACAGACTCACTCACTCACGCACACACGGGCACACACACACACACGTTTATGTTCCCTAAACTTTATTTCACAGTTTATTGGTGTTCTTTTACCAGTTAAGGAGAATGAGGCCCCAAGGAATCCTGACACCTCAACTCCCAGGGAGAAGATTTCCACATTAGGTCATTTTTCAATCTTTCTATTTTACCCAGTATGCACTTAAATCTTCTGTGCTGAATACTCAAGCCTTTGAAATGATAATAATACAATTGAGGGTGAGGCAGTTGACCCAACAGTGTTAAAATGACCATTCTTCATCAACACTACAGTTCTGTCAACAATATTGCACCATGTTGTTGCATCATGTCACAGAGTGACGTGTGGACATTCCAGAAGAAAAAAAAAGTACTCACTGATTTCGTCTCTAACAATCCTGTGCTTGCATGCATGGCCGTAGCCAGCATTTTGAAATTATTGAGGTCCTAGATGCGCGCAGAGCGCGCCGAAAATTTTTCAACATAAGAGATCTACTGAAATAGTGTTTGAACTAATCTTTGAACTTCCCCTGCTCATACTGACTTTGCTAAACTCACTTATTGTATTAGATACACTATTGTATGCATAGCTGCCACAGTAAAGGGAAAGGTCTGAGACACTCCAAACCATCACTCCCTTTGCATTCTCCCATCAGTTGTGTGAGACTTCAGCACCACCTAAAATGAGGGTGTTCCATTTCTGAAATTGGGTGATAGAAAACCTCAAAGTGATCTCACAGCAATCTGTGAACTGAACACAATTCTTAAAAAATGCAATGGTGGGAGCACATCATGATAGACTTTTTTTCTGATGGAAACACAGAAATTACACCCACTGAAAGTCAATGAGACAGCTCCTCCTTCCTTCCTAATATGCTTCATAACTGAGCAATGCTGAATATGCAGCTGTATCTTTTTAGCACAGAATTATTTAGGCTATTTATGATTTTGTGACAACAGTGTAACCTGCCACTGATTGTGTTTGGAAAAAATAATATATTTTATTTCAGTGAATGAGTTGTGTCCAGTGGGTGTGATTTAAGTGCTCCAATCATTTAGTCCACAATAATGTGCTCCCACCACAGATTACAGTTTTAAAAGGATCCCCGGCTAGTTGGGCATGTTAGCGTTATAAGACTAGCATTGGCGTCAATACGACGTTTTTAAAGAAAATGTTTATTAGAAGCTGAAATTCATTTCTCTAGTAAAGTTCCATTGTTGTTACGCCTCAATGACTTATGGGTAAAACGTGACGACAAATGGTTGCACTGCTTTCGGTCAAGCTGAGGCTACACATGGACAACGTAAATATTGATCCTCTATCGTATCCTCACCTCTCCGATCATCATCCAACACCATGTACTGTCTTCCGCGTTGTTCCCTTAATTCATGGTGGCGTTGGTTTAAACGGCAAATTTAACAGAAGAGGTATTTTACTTTGCAATAACGCCCTAAACTGGTCCTGTAAAGCCATAGAATTTTGCTGGACAACCATTTGATGTCACGATTTACCCATAAGTCATTGAGGCGTAACCGTAATAGAACTTTACCAAAGAAATGATGTTCAGGTTCTAATAAACATTTTCTTTAAAACAGTCGTATTTTTAATGTTTTGGGGTAACGTAAATTAAAATTGACGTCGTTACTAATCTTATAACGTTAACATGCCAAAGTAGCCGGGATCCTTTTAAAAATTGTGTTCATTTCACAGGTTTCAATGAGATTGAAAACTTGAAAACTTATCTCTGCAAATTATAGGTCTATATTATAATGTGTGATGATCTAGCAAGTTCAGCCTTTAACACTAGATAAATATAGGCGATCTTTACACTGAAATTAAACCCTCTCATTCTCTAGCAAGTACGTTTCCAATGATACCAATGGATAGATCTGGTTGTCTAGTTTAAAGGTGCCCCGCCACACAAAACCGTTTTTACCTGTTGCTTTTGGTATAGAATAGGTCTATATGACCTCGAGTTACACCGTGCATGTGAAAATGTAATACTGTCTTCGCTATCGGCAATAGCCCATTAAAAGAAATAGCGGAGAAATTAGGTCAATTTGAATCCATGGTCTGTGCTACGTAGTATAGACAATGTTACAGCCATTGGCTGACTGAGGAGAATTATCGCCCAATCCATGCTCTCCTGTATTTGACTAAAGCCCGCCCCTTGAAAAGAAGGAATATCCATGAAATGGTAACAGGCAACTATTTTTAGTTTTAACTGAATATCAAGACGTTAGTGAGTTTAGCTTTGGCTATGAGTTTAGCAAACTGTTAACTCATCTACCTGCTAGTCCATCATTTATTCAGTGTCCTGTATATTTTGAGAAGAACTTGTCAACTTGGCGAATTCAACAGTCTTGGTAAGTGTAACGGTTAACGTTAATCTGACTGGATAGGCAAACAGTCGGCTACTCTTGCAATAAGTATCTGATTATGTTGGCTACTGTGACATCCTGACTATGTAGTAAGCTTACCTTTGCAAAGTGGCTGTTTACAATCTGCAAGCTAGGTTGGTGCAGATATCCTCTTTCTCGGTTTCATGATAATATTCCAAGTTTTTTTTTTTTCATACCTCGCAATTCGCAATTAAAACTAATGTAAATATTCAGCCCATGTGCTTTACAACGTCGAGCTTCAGCAGCGAATCAGAGCGCAGCCCATTATCACAGTGGAAAAAAACCGGAAGAACCGCATGAAATTTTCGAAGGCTATTCCTACACTCTGCAAACGATCTAATTACGGTCTCTTTGGGCCGTTCTCAGTCCAAGTGAAGTCGCATACCCTATTTGTAGACCTCAAAGAACAATTTAAATACCCTGTAGTGGTGTGGCATGGCACCTTTAATTCAATACCAAATACCTCGATTGTAAGAGGTATCATGCCCATATAAAGCTTCAGAAAGACAATGAAGCAAAACCGGATATATGTTTTGCAGCACTAACGCGCGCAATAGGATTAATTAATTGGCGCAATGTTTAACTTATTTTCGGCTCGAAAAATTACCGAGGTCTGGACCTCGGTGTCCTCTATTGTAGCTACGGCCATGCTTGCATGTGGTGTTATATATGTCACTTGTTGGTGCAGCTGGGAAGAGTTCTGAAGTCTGTTCTGTGACTATTCAGTGTCTTTGGTATGAAATCCAAAATCAGTTAGTTAGTGTGTCTATATACTATCTATATATAGTCACCAACTCTTTTGTGTCAGTGCTTATAAAACAAACAATTTCATCCCTCTCTCTAAAATATTGTCTGATTTACATAACTAACAGAGGCAAACCTTTTATCAGAAGAAGACTCACATCACCTCTCAGAACAGACCAGTGAGGTGCACGTTCATATGGAGAAAGTAAGGAGAGAATTCCGCAGACGAGAGATATTTGTCAGAGATAGAGCATGTGCACTATTCCAAGACACAATATTAAAAGGTAAGCCAATTACCTTCATGAGAACAACTACTCTGATACGGTGTAGGCATAGAGCAGAACTCTCATGTCGAAAAATACATTATCAGCTATTGCAACTGTTACTTTAACCTATGGTAGAATGTCAATATCTCATATCCCAACATGCATGACATGGTTCATTTATCAATATTTTTGTAGATACGACATCAGAACCTGCTGAGCACGAGATTCAGAGAGCAAGAGAAAAAGTTTTGAAGTGGAAAACCTCTGGATATGGATCAGAATTAGAAGATTTACCTGATTTAGAAGATGGGGACTAACATGCAGATTTGTTGTTGGACTTATTATTTGTTTAAAGCAGCACTATGGTGCATTCTCCTTTCAATCTTATTGTTATTGTGGGTATTTAACTAGCAATGTAGGAGGTACCCAGTGCATCCTAAGCCAATGAAAATGGTAACCTCACTCAAGTCAGATGATATGTTACGCACAGATCTATTTGAAACTGATACCCTTAGGAGGGATATCAGGGCGATCATGAAACAAACGTTCAATCAGGAGACAGTAGGCTGAGATTTTTAAGCATGTGTAAGGATGCATCATACCTCCCACAATTGAAGTGAAAGGCAAGCAATCAAGCTACTTTGGCTATTCATTTGAATAGAACCAGTTAAGTTTACTTGTTATCCCTATCAAAATGATTTATCTAACAAATGTACAACTCAACACAACTGTAACAGTCTTGGTTATTTTTTAAAATGTTATGTGGGTATTAGAAGGTTCTTTGCTATATTTTTTACTGTACTTCAGAAATATTAAGTGTTTGATGACATCATCAAGCCAAGTTGGTCAATTTCTAGATGGCCAATGCATATTACAAAATACCATCATGCCTCGATTGACAAGTCTATGTTGTTAAAATTAAAATCTATAATTAAGTGCTTTTTTTATTCAACAAAAGTTACTGACTACGCAGTGGTGAAACAACTCCCATACCAGCTCAACCTCCCATACCAGCCTGTAGGCTGTAAATGTTGCTCACATTAAATTAGTCCAATTAGGTGTCCTTGTTCAGTCGAACTGCTGGATGTCAACGCTTGAAATGTGAAATCCAAGGTTGCGTTAAATGACCACAATATTTTAGAGTGATATAGCGCTATACATGTAGGCCTATTCTTTACCTCCGCCAAGGAGGTTATGTTTTCACTGGCGTGTGTGTCTGTGCTTGTGTATTTTATCTTGACTATCCATGGAAATCAGGGTCATCTGTTCACCTGTTCATGTAAATCAGTAGTAAACCTGCCCCGTAGTTACCAAGGGCCCTGATGGGCTTTTGATTGACTGGTTAAAGCACTTGACTCCTAATTCATGGTTGCGCCCCTGATGCCCATTTCCCAAAAACATATTTGCTAACCATCAAGTCGGTTGGCAATGGGAAATTGCACTGTCACCAGAGAAGTTGCTAACATTGGGGAAATGGATGAGCCGTGAGGGATGTCCTTGTTACGCTTACAGACATAAAAGGAATGTCAATGGAATAATCATGCTCCTGGGTTAAGATATGTTGTTATTCTGTTTCATGCACTTCATTGGCTGCATGTGGTTTATCTTGTGTCCTTATCTCCTCATCAAGGACACCAATGAAGCAAGACATGCTCTGCATTCCATTGTGGCCATGAAGTTTTGGGAGTCTAGTTTACCTGTCCCAATAAGAAAGTACTCTTCTAGACTTGTAAATGTAAAGTGCATCATGTTCAAGATGCAATTTTAAATAAATCAATTTTAAATAAATAAAAATGTTTAAAATCTATCAAATTAAAAATGAAATATGACCTGCTGTGAGAGATGACTCAAGTTTTTTTTTATGTTTGTTTGTATTAAAAAAAAAAACAAAAAAAAAAACCTGGCTCCACCTCTAGTCATTTAAGGGAAATATAATGTGGATAAACCAGTTTCACCAGTGTTGTCTAGTTTCACTTGTGTTGTCACATAACATGACTGCTCTAGTTGGAACTTGACTTTGAATGTCGATGTCTTAATTGATTTTAAATCCGTCAAAAAAAGCCAAGTTGGATGAAAATATGGCAGATGAAGGACACCCTAGACAGCATGGTGAGTCACAATCGTCAAGTAGTTTATTTTTCACTGTAATCTGGGGGAAATAGCTGTCCTTAATCTTGGATTAATTTCCAAAACACAGCGACAAGAGAAGCTTTCATTGATATATCTTATCTCTGGTATGATTTGGTTTCTGCCTAGTCCAGGGAGATGTCACATGGTTTCGGAGACCATTATATTTTAGTTTTGTGGATTACTGTAGCCCAACATGAACTTGTGAGTCATTGGTTAGGTTTACATGCACCGTAATCGGTTCACAACAGTATGTGATTGAAAACACATCATGGAGGCTACACACACACACACACACTATTTGAACCGACTGTGACCAGATTACAATTTAAATTGAATTGAAAGATATGGTGTACACCTTTTGATAAACCAATCAGAATTCATGTATTCAGTACATTCAGTTTCAGGAATAGCTTTTCGTGATTGCGCATGTGTAGGGATTAAAGCATGGTGAGCACACTTAAACCTAGAAGCTATACAAAAAAGTTGTAAAAAGTACCACAAACAAGTTTGTCTTCACTGATCTTATCATAAAAACCAAGCTTGTGTAGCAGAGTGGGGTGGAGTGAGAGTAACCAGACTATGCCACCCTAAGGCCTAGTACTTTAGGGCACCTTTTAGAGGTAGACGGAATTGTAGAGCCATTACCAACATCAGGTTCGAATGAAGTAAAAGGAGGCATGAATTACAAAAAATAAATATGTATTAAATACAGAGAATGGTGGTGGAGAGCTGACACTATAGAAACATGCTTTACTCACATCAATATCAGGCATTCAAGCGTTAAGAAAGACACAGAAAGGCTACAAAGCAAAGCTCTAATACACAGCACACGTGTGCTTAGACTAGGCACACCCTCAGAGCCGCCACCACACTAAACAAACAATAAGACAGAAAATCAAATAAAAGACAGGAGAAGTAAAACAAGAAGCAACAAAACTAACTACTTAAAGGGGTGGTTCAGAATTTTCGATGTTAAACCTCATTTCCAAGTAAGCCTGAGTGATATCTGTCATTGGAGACCGTTTTCAACTAATTTCATCCAGTCCTTCTATCAGCTGAGTTCGCTGGTGCTAGGCTAACGCAAGTGAGTGGGCACGGCTAGCCTGGCAATAAAAACAGTCTTACCCACTCTGCAGTCTCCTTTAGGCAAATACATTAATATGCCAGGTCATCGTAAAAGAAAAACTACCCTTGAATCGCCATGATAACATTACATTTTGAGGGACTAATTTCTCAGCAGCAGCGGAATATTACCTTGCTCAGGTTAGTTGTTTGACTAATATGACGATAGACAGAGCCTAACGTTAGTGGGATAAGGCAAAACGCTATAGATTGAGTCACTGGATGTCAAGGAATTAAGCAATATGCCGATCAGGTGTGCTGTGAAAAGCTGTGAAAGTAAACGCCGCAGAAGGGAAACTAAAAGTTTTCATAAATTTCCAGTCCGAGATCGCGAAAGGATAATCTTTGGCTTGGACATCAAAACAGTCAAACAACTAATCTGAGCAAGGTAATATTCCGCTGCTGCTGAGAAAGTAGTCCCTCAAAATGTAATGTTATCATGGCAATTCAAGGGTAGTTTTTCTTTTACGATGTTTTTTTAATCAACACCGATGACCTGGCATATTAATGTATTTGCCTAAAGGAGACTGCAGAGTGGTAAGACTGTTTTTATTGCCAGGCTAGCCGTGCCCACTCACTTGCGTTAGCCTAGCACCAGCGAGCTCAGCTGATAGAAGGACTGGATGAAATGAGTTGAAAACGGTCTCCAATGACAGATATCACTCAGGCTTACATGGAAATGAGGTTTAACATCGAAAATTCTGAACCCCCCATTAAGACAAGACAGCAGCACGACTCACAGCAGTTATGGAGGGCTTGAGTTATGCTACCTGTAAAACAAAACAAATTGAACGACGAACAAACAAACAAACATTTAGCTTGTAGCTAAACAGTGACTGCTTAGGCTACCTACCAGCCCTAGTAGCCTGCAGAGGCAACCTTAGATCTGCCATGAGGCAGACAGGACGGCACCAGACAGTGGAGCTATAAACAAAACAAAATATTACTGAAGAATCAAGAACCAAGAACTAAACAAACAACATTAAGCAGTGCCCTACCTGATGGAGGGCTCTGGCACGCAAACATGGCCCAGGCCAGGACCCACACTGCTGTCTGTTGTCTACCCTGCTACACTAGCATGCTAACAAGTAAATAACACACTTCATATGCTGTTAAGTTTGGTATTACCTAGCACATACTTTGCTACATTCAAGTGAACGTAATTATCATGATGATGCAAACTGCGGTCTCATTAATGTAATAGGATCCAATACAGACTATGTATGTCTAGTTGAACAACAACAGGTGTACAACACAATGTTGTTTTATAAGTGTCAATTGTGAACTGGCAGTAGGCTAACGGCTACCTAAGGCATGTCAGATGGATTTAAACAAATGACGCATGGGAAACCATAGCGCATGAGTCAAAGCTGACAATCCATTTAGATCTTGGAGGTATGTAAATGTGGTTTAAATAAATATACCATCTGGAACTGATCAGACCAAGTATGCCGACGAAACGTTACTTTAATTCAATTAAATTTTATTTGCAGAGCACTCAAATATAGTGCATTGTCTCGCGGCTCTTTACAGGCAGTACGGGAAGCATCCGTGAGAAACAGGGGCAAGGAAAAACTCCCTTCGCTTTATAAATATAATAATTAATAATTTCTCACAGATGCCGGACAGAAAATCTATTGCTGGTCCCCTCTCTTACTGTTGGTCAGGTGGAAAGTTGGGCAGATGAGGGGCATCCCATCCCCAGAAGCTACTTCTGGGGACGTTTTACCACCCAAGCCTCGTTCTAGTGCCTCTTAGTGACGTAGGTGAAAAAGGTACATAACCACTGTTTGATTTACCTGTATAAATCAGTCCTCTTTTTTCTCAACAGGATTGTCTTTGATAGTAGTGGGAGGGAAGGAGTCAGAAAAGACGTCACTGTGTAGCACCCTGTTAGGTCAGGGAGACCATCAAGGTCAGAAAACTGTTACCTGTGTTAAACATGAGGGGCAACTGAGAAGTGAGAAGTTGACAGTGGTAGACACCCCTGGTTGGTGGAAGGACTACCCTCTGATTGACACGGCAGAGCGAATCAAACAGGAGCTACAGTTGAGTGTACGACACTGTCCTCCGGGACCTCATGCCTTCATCCTTACTATTGAGGTGAACAGTTTTAGAGAGAAGAACAGGAGATCTGTTGAGGAACACTTGGGCCTCTTTAAGGAGAAGAACATAGACAGCATTGTAGAGGGAAAGAGAGGTAGACATTTTGAGCTTGATGAGAACATTTTAAGGGATGTGAAAGAGAAGAAGAGAGCTGCTCAGGAGAGAGCAAAAGAACGACAGCAAAAGGTTAAAGAGGCAAGAACACAACTCAGAGAGACAGGTAAGTTATGTGGTGCATGATAAAAAATAGTAGTCATGCAATATGTATTGTGCGCTTTGAAGTTGACATATATATTTTTTTATTGTTGTTTTTTATTCCGCAGGTCAGATTCAGTTTCTGTCAGAGGTCCGAATTGTAATCTTGGGGTGGGTGGTATGTGGGAAAACATCTGCCAAGAACATCATCTTGAACCAAGAAGATCAAGGCATCAAAAACAGAACTGATCAGTGCACAAAAGAAACAGGATCAGTTTGTGACAGACTTGTCACTGTGGTGGACACTCCTGGCTGGTGGAAATTCTTCTCTGTGCAGTACACTCCTGAACGGGTGAAGACAGAGCTTGCACAAACTGTAACCCTCGGTTCTAAGGCTCCCCATGCTCTGCTGTTGGTGGTTCCAGCAGATGTTTCATTCTTAGAGGAACAAAGAAAGATCATTGAAAACAACATGAAGATGTTTGGTGAGATGGCTTGGAGACACACCTTAGTGCTCTTCACTTGGGCTGATAGTTTGGGGAACACAAGCATTGAAGAACACATTGAGAATGAAGGAAAACCTCTTACAAAGCTTGTAGAAAAATGTGGAAACAGATATCATGTCTTCAATAACGTCAACAGAGGGGATGGCTCACAGGTCTATGAACTGCTAGAAAAGATTGATGAAATGGAAGCATGTGCTAGTTCTTGTGGCCTGACCCATAAAGCCACAGAGATAGCGTGTGCAGAAAGTCACAGTCAAGAAGAGCAAGTGAGACCAGAGATGGTTGAGTACCTGGAGAGAGATTGGAGCAGAAGGTACAAAGAACTGGAGGAAAATATTAAAACTATGTGGCAGGAAACATTCAGCTCAGCAAACAGCAGTAACAGCGTGGGCCGCGGTATTTCCTGTGAGTAAAAATTACTGTACTGCACACAGTACTGTGACGGTTTGTTTACCTGGCAGACACAGTTATCCAAATGAGAAAGAAATATGAAATATGAGAGAGAACATGTACATATTGTAAGATGAGGGTGATGAAGTGCCTTCCCAAATATGAGACAATGACGAAATCAGTCAAAATTGAATCAAAATGAAATCTACTTTTGTCAATTTTTTTTTACTCTACATGCTGTCATTACATTTCAGTCCAAACGGGTGAATTACCAGCACAAACAGAGACAAAATTTTCAGATCCCTTGCCTTAGATGCAACATTCTGCCGCAGACTTAACATTTACAATGTCATCAGGTAATTGCCACACACACCTTTTTACCCTTTTTACTTTTACTTGTATTTTTTTACTATGTTATTTATCACCTTTTTCTGCTAGAGGGTTGTCAACAACACCATGATGGCAACAACACCATGATGGACTTTGAAGAAATATTGAAGCTGCCTTTTGAAAGGGAATGGATACGGTATAAAGCAATCTTGGATAGAATCTGGGGCAGCATATACCCCAAGCTCTACGCATCATGTGGTGAGCCCAACAGTAGCACATCCAGGGGCATCGGAGTGGGGGGAGGGACTGAGTTACCAGTGCCCGGCCCCAACAGGAGGGAGGAGGATTCTGGAATTGTATTTCAAGTGTTGAGGGGGGCCCCGCATGGTCACTGATGGTGCACAGGGCCCAGAATCTTGTGCTACGCCCCTGAACATATCTGCTGTACACTTACAAACTCTGAAGAAACAAATCTTCCATTTATTCAATATTCCATATCAGACTTCCAAGCTTTATCGATTGTTTTTTTATGTGCATTTGTTAACAGAGGTAGCAGGACAGGCTGGACATGAAAATTCTGACCAGATTACAGACACAAATATGCAAGAGATAGCACAAGAATGGGTCCATCAAGAAGCTGTTGTCAAGGAGAAAGCTCAAGGCATTCTTTCAGAGATCTCCTCACAGTCAAAAGGTGAGTCGTATGGTGACCAGTATTGATACAGTTGTATTGACTGAAATGTTGTATTGACTGAAAAGTCCCAGTAAAAAGGGACAATGCACCTTTTTATTACATCTAATCTATGCTAATTTCAGCCATCTCTACTGACCACTTGCTAGGTGGCATGAGAAAAGTTGTTAACTCTGACCCAGGTGATCCTGAGATAGAAGAAGCGAGACAAAAAGTATTAAGTTGGAAAACAACGACCTCTGGGCTTGGATCAGAATTAGAAGAGGACATTCTTCTAGACTGACAAACATTTTCTGTGATGGACTTATGAATTGCTTCTATTTTATTGTCAATAATTTTCATGCTAATGTTACGTTAAACTAACAAGAAATATGCAAGTAAAAATATAATTTTTGAGCCAATATGAGGTGTGTACGTGGCATGTTTGCATTTTAGAAGGGTTGAAAAGCAAAGCACCTTAATGAATTTTTGCAGATTTTTAACTTATGCAAAATAAAACCAATTCAGATGTTCCTTGGCAGTAAGTGAGCAAGTGTGGTTTTTGCCCAATGAACTCTTTCGAATAAACAATGTCCGTGCCAGGAATAATGCTGATGCTGATTTTATTTTACAGTAACACTTATAGCCTAGGTCTACAATGTTACCGGGAGAACTATAGTATCTCATCCAAGTTATTTTGGGTCTCATAGGCATTCTCGAATATTTTCAGGGGTGCATGCTCGTTTTAAGGTGAAAGTGATATTTGAATATGCCCAACCAGATGTGTTAGTCTTATCTCTCACCCAGCCCTTACCCAATTACTTTAACTTAACTTATCGAAGTCTCATAAATATTCAGCATTTGTTTCACACCTTGTTACTTCTTTTGGTCACAAGGTGGAGCTATTACACCATATTTGTATCAAACTGGTGTATTGCTTTTCAACCCTTAGATGGGGCTGTTGGACTACGGTTGTATGGAGCGTTTATTATGGCCTTGAAGATGTGTCTCTCTTATCTTTTTGGACTGTAGGGCCCTATGAAAGCCGTTTTATTTTTTCTCAAATTCCGTTTTATTTTTTTTCCAAATTCCGTTTTTTTCAGATTTATTTTTTTTGTTTCAAATTTTTGTCTTTTTTATGGCCCTATACAATCTGATGGAGGAAAATTTGTGTACTTTTATACTAGCCCATTAACAATGATGCCTTATCAGGGAAAGAGCTAGCTGGGCTGCGCATATAAAGGTTGCGCGTAACAGTGTAAGCTACAAACTCACATGGTGAACGACGGTGATTGTTACAGTGAGTGTGCACAACAATCTGATAATTTTGCAGATCAGTGGTATGTTTTTTGGAGTTTGTAGAATAAAAATCTAGAATATATTGTTCTATAAACGGTTATATTTAAATGTCAACTCACAAAATATAGCAAATTCCGTGCGATTCCTTGTTTATTTTAAAATTCCGTTTTAATGTTGTGATTCCGTGATTCTGTCCGTGTTTTCGGTTTTGCGGAATCCATAAGGCCCTAGGACTGTAATCATGTACCAGGTGTTCCAGAATATCTCCAGCTTGGACCAGACACTCATGCCTCTGTTCATTAAATTGAAATTATTATATGTGATTAAAGTTAAATGAACAAAAGTTGTGAATAACATACAAAGTAGGGCTGCACGATTCAGGGAAAAATATGAATCACGATTTTTTAGCTTAGAATTTATGTCAAGATTCACTGGCACGATTTTTTCCCCTCACTAAGTGTAATGTTAATTGCACACGTGACAAAACAAATTGAGAGTGTTGTATTGGCATAAGCCTGTGAACAAAAGCTTCAAAGAACATAAAAGAAAATAAAATGCATAGGCTACTGGCCATGATGCAGTATCAAAAAAATTCCTTAATCATCTTTAAATTGCTGGTCTTTTATAACTAGTTTAATGTTTCTTGCTCTACACGCCTGCCAATGAAGGCTTAAATGAAAAAAAAGAAAAACATTCAATTGACCAGTCAGGTAGGTTCTACAATACAGTATAATAAAACACAAATATGCCTACTAAGGTGTCAGTGACAAAAGAAAATTAATATTAATTTGGCCTTTACAAAACAGTATAAATTATATTTTCTTTGGGACAGCTGCCTCTCACATGATCTTATATGTGACCCTGATTATGGCACGGAGTCTGTCAACGGACTTCAGCTCACTATTGTAGCCTACATAGATGGCAGTACAAGATTCTAAGGGCCCAGCACAGACAGGGGGGCCCAGAGAAAATTTTAATATTAAAATCAATATTTGAGGGGCCCAAAAACTGTTTTTGTCATAGGGCCCAAAATTTCCAGCAGCGCCCCTGCAGACTGCCCAACCCCAAGCTGACCTCTCATCACCTTATCTGTCAATAACACTTTGAGGAAAGAAGACAAACACACAAGACTAACTTTAACATTACATTTTTACAAAGTTCCTTGTCCATAACTCAAAGAAAAACTCAAACTTAATTTAAGATGAATTTTAAAAGTCTGTAAGTCATACTTGATCAAATCAACAAACTGTTAATGTTAGCCATCGCATACATTTTAGCTTCAAATATTGGGGACAAAATGTATTGTACCGGTACTCTATTTTAGGGAACAGACCACCAAAATTGACCAAAGTTGCTAGTTGGCAACAACGCTTTTGGGAAACAGCCCCCTGGATGAGCCCTGGTCTTGACCATGCAGACTTACTGTACATGATGGGATGCCAATAGAATAATAACACCTTCTGTTTGGATTTAGATAGATATATTATAATGCAGGTTTATGCACGGCACTGAATACATGTGGGTATCGGGCATCCTTATCTCCTCATCAAGGACACCAATGAAGCATAGTTAGACAAGGAACTGTTGTTCCACATTCCATTGTGATCATAACGTCAGCTTCCACATGCTTTTTGATTGTCTATCTTGATGTTACAATAGGACAGTAGTTTGCCTACTGTCTTGTAAGTATACAGTACATCATATCACATTATGCTTCATAGAGGGATAAATGTATAGAGGCAGTTTGAGTTGTTAAAAAGGACATATAAATTAACTTCTGAATGACAGGTGTCAACATAGACATAAATCTTTTTAAACTTCAAAATGTAACCTGCTAAACTGCGAGACAGCTTGAATACAACAATTGTCACTGGCTCCACTATTGGTCATGTCTGGGAAATATGACTCTGAAGTGGCTAAACCAGTTTCATGTGTACAGTAGTGTTGTATTCAACCAGGCTCACATACAGGTAGTTCATAGCATAATGACTGCTGTAGTTGGAACTTGACTTTGAATATCAAGGTCTTAATACAAAAACATTTATCTTAAATCCAACAAAAAAGCCAAGTGGGATGAAAATATGGCAGAAGGGGAACACCACAGAGAACATGGTGAGTCACAACCATCTACCAAGTACTTTTTTATTAAATTTGGTGAAATTAGATTTGTCTTTAATTTAACTAGCATGTTAATTAATTGATTGTTTGCTGTCTGGTCTAGGGAGAGAGGACAATTTTTTTGTTTTTGAGCATTCTCAAAGCCAAATGTTTTCAGAACCAATTTAGCTGGCAGTATGTCACAAAGTAATTTATGGAAATTGGTATAGGCCTACCACCCTAGCTTTAGAAAATAAGTGATAGCATTGCATTGGTGATATCTTTGTGTGCTTCACACTCTTTATACCCATTATAAATCTATGAAGGGACACAATGTATTATGTGTTCGTGTTTTGCTAACAGCACGGACTGGGTACATAGTGTCAAGGAATTACTTTATTTTGGGGTACACAAAATTGGTTGATGATATTGTTTTAATGATTAATTCATTATTAGTTGAATTATGAATGTGTAATGAATTCAGCCATTAACTAAGCATTATTTCTTCCATATATTGGATGTTAACTGTTTATGTACAAATTATAAACAGTTCCACAGGACCACATTTTTCTACTGATATTTTCGATAGCTCAACATGAATTTGTGGGCCCTTGTCTCAACAGGATTGTCTTTGATTGTTGTAGGAGGATCGGATTCGGGTAAGACATCCGTTTGTAGCGCTCTGTTAGGTCAGGGAAAGCCTCAAAATCGCCAGAAAATTGCTACTTGTGTAAAACATGATGCTGAATGTAGAGGTAGGAAGTTGACCGTGGTGGACACACCAGGGTGGTGGAGCAACATACTTCTGATTGACACTGCAGAGAGAATCAAACGTGAACTACAGCTGAGTGTCCGACTCTGCCCTCCCGGACCTCACGCCTTCCTCCTCACCATTGAGATTAACAGTTTTATGGAAAAGAACAGGATGTCACTAGAGGAGCACTTGGGGCTCTTCGGGGAGAATGTCTGGAAACACATCGTTGTGGTGTTCACTAGAGGGGAATTTCTCAAGGGTAAAAGCATTGAGCAGCACATTGAAAGTGGGGGAGATGCCCTGAATTGGGTACTTCAGAAATGTGAGAACAGGTATTGTGTTTATGAAAAACAGTTCAAAGATCAAATTCAGGCCATACAGATGCTGGAAAAGATAGAAGCTCTTGTAGCAAGTAACCATGGCAGGCAATTTGAACTTCATGAAAAAACCTTAAGAAAAGCTGAAGAGAAGAGGAGAGCTGCCCAAGAACAAGCAAATGCAAGATGGCTAAAGTTAGAAGAGAAAAGAAAACAAATCAGAGGAAAAAGTAAGGTAGCACATAGTATAAACTAAAATATATAATCATTATAATAATCCATCACATGCTTAGTTTGAAGGAGCATCATGTCTGATTTCAACTCATAGGCCTACCTCTGTTACAAGTATTTGAGGATACCAAATAATGTTTGTGGCAAATATTTGGTGCTAGCTAGACTGAATCATGCTGCTATGCAGGCTCACCTTTCGGACTAAGCGTGAACACCCAGACAGCTGCTTACATCTGGGGGCACGTTTTATTGAAAATACATGAAAAAGAGATAATTCTACACCTATATTCAGAAATATTGTTTGTCATGAAAAAAATATTTTATGCCATTCCTAATGTAGATGCCGAACTAGTAGTTGTATCAGTAGTAGTGTAACCATGATGTTGATTTAATTGCATGCTGGCATTATTGTTAATTGCTGTTTTCACTATTATCATTCAGATCTTATCCGACCTTTATTGGATGTCAGAATTGTGATGTTAGGATGGGTGAGTTGTGGAAAAAGTTCTGCTAAAAACGTCATTCTGAACAAAGAAAGCCACCCTCCTCAAACCAAACATTGTGAAAAAGAAAGTGGATCGGTGGGCAATAGAAAAGTCACTGTGGTGGACACCCCTGGCTGGTGGAAGTACTTCTCTGTCCATTACACTCCTGAATGTGTTAAGACGGAGCTAGAACAAAGTGTGAGCCTTGGTTATGATGCTCCCCATGCCGTCCTGTTGGTCGTCCCGGCGGATGTCTCTTTCATGAACGAGCAAAAAAAGATAATTGAGAAGAACATGAAGATTTTTGGTAAGATGGTTTGGAGGCACACCATACTGCTCTTCACTTGGGGGGATAGGTTAGGGAACACAACCATTGAAGAGCACATTGA
>JAODXP020004363.1:0-38855 GCA_027497455.2 Sardinella longiceps | reverse complement strand
TTATCTATTTATTAATATTCTGCAAATTATAAGGTATATATTAAGCTTTGGAGACTGATAACAATATTTTAGTTTTAAAAGGTGATGAATCACGTCGGCCGCATCTGGGCCGTATCCAGGCCGCATCTGGGCCGCGTGCGGGTCGGATGTGGCCCGTGGGCCGCCAATTGAATAGCCCTGATGTATAGACTACTGTCTGCAATGAACCCATGTACAAACATGTTAACTAAATCTCAATGGGAACGTGATATGGGTGTTCCCATCCCTGAACCACAATGGAATGCAGCGCTTAGAAATAGCACAACCATTTCAAAATGGGTGAGATATAAAATGATTCAGTTAAAAATAATTCACAGGGCATACATGACCCCTGAAACTATGAGTAAAATAAACTCCTCTGTGTCAAATATGTGCTGGCATGGATGTGGTTCAGTGGGAACCCTCATGCACATGTTATGGAATTGCCCTGCTGTTAATCAATTCTGGCAAGATATTGCCAATGAACTATCTCATGTACTTAATACTGGGTTTTCCATTTGTCCAATTGTTTGTCTGTTTGGAGTGGATACTGATGGTATACAATCAAGAAATGTACAGCGTATCCTTTCACTTGCCTTTATGGTAGCTAAAAGGGTCATTGTTATTAATTGGAAGGAACGTAAAAACAACTGTTTTAATATAGACCATTGGAGAAATGAATTCACGGATGTTCTTGCTATGGAACAGGCTGCCAGGCCTAGCAATTTGCAGGGACCCCTTGATTTTATGAAAGCCATAACATGTACACAAACCTAAATGTTTATCACTGTAGCAGCACCCCCCTCCTCTGTTTTATCTGTATGTGGTTGCTTTGTTTTGTTTTGTTTTGTTTTATGATAAATTGTCTTTGTCTTTGTCTTGTGAGATGTCAGTGAAAATAATAAAAATAATAAATTATATAAAAAAATATATTGCAAACAATACAAAAGTATCAAAACAAAGTGTCTTTCTCAGGGGAGTAAGAGGACAGTCAAGTATAGATCCACCATCTTATTAGCTTACACGTTGTGCTATCAACGCTCAATAGATGCTGCGTATACTTTTCTTGTTTGAAGATTTATTCTTTAAATCTGATGGCAAAATTTTTTATATATTTTTTATATTTTATATAAAATCACTTGTGAATCTTTATAACTGTTTGCTAAACCTATTATTCTTGGGAATGGTCTCCTTTGGGGTAGTAGACTAAAGATAAATGACCAATATCAAATCAAATGTCTGTAAATTTATCACTTTGTTTGAAACAAAAAAAAGTTGAACACACCCTTACAGAATGTAATTCAAGACTTAGAACATGAGGATAACACATCCCTCTTCAGATAACAAGACTATACGCTTATATCAAAGTTTTCTTGAACAATGCATTAGGCTCAGAACATTGCTGCAGAATGGTTCCGTCAATTATGAGAGTTTTGCACAAGCTCAAGAGTCCCAGAATTTAAGGTATGAGTGGAGTCAAGTAAATTAGTTCAGCACTTCAGTAATGACATCCAATTTGCATCCACATCTTGTGGAAAAGGGTGAGTCTGACCATGTGTGTAGGACTACACTTCTCTGTGATGGTGACTCAAAATGTCAATTACCCATAACCACCAGAGGCATCAAGGAAACCCTTATTGAGTTGCTTAGAGTGAGACATAGTTTTCAGACATCAACCATGCTAAATGGTTGTATATCAGCAATCTGGAGTGCGTTTCCCAAAAAACTAACGAACGTAGCATTTAACGAAGATCTTACTATATTAGTTCAAGCTAGCGACTGAACTTATTCCCGCGTGTCCCAAAACGAGATAACTAAGTAAGTACCTCCATAGTAAGAAGTTGGTTAGTAGGGAAGACGTTAGTCCAAACTATGTCCTTTGCAGATGTTTTCGGAAGTGTCCGGAGAGTTCGTAGGCATTCGTTGCGATTAGGATCATGGGATATCGCCAATGTTACCAAATGTAAAACTACGGTGTTGTCATTTACAGTTGTGGATAATTTTCACTGTCTGTCCTATTTGCATAGAGTTTTAGAAAAGGAGCAATTTCAATGAGTTTGTGTTGGAATATGTTCAGAAATAAAGCATGGGCTTCGGGGAGGACGTGCTATTTGCCAATAATGCCAATGCAAGCTTCACAGTTATTTTAGAAAGTTAAGCATGGGCTATTTGGCCATAATAGTAGTATTTAATGAGCAACTACACACCATTAGTATTAATAAATTCTAAAAACGTATATTTATATGTATGATTTAAACAATTCTTGATGGCAGTTATTTCAATTAGTCAGTGGCATACCTTGCTAAGGCTGTCACGTAGAGTTTGACACATCACTTGTTTTGTCAGTTCAAGTTCGAATCCAGCCGGGAATGCTGCGGCTTGATTTTAAATTAGGAATCGTAATGTAATGATTTAATTGCATCAAAGTTGTAATTTGAAGTTTCTGCCAGTCAAGAAGACCAATTGTTTTCACAACATGCATTTTACAACGTGTATCCTCTCGTCAGTTAAACTCATTTGTAAGAGTCAAACTGAGGTCAATCAAACTGTGATAATTAATTCACGCTGTAGGTGGGAGTAATGCATCAAGTGGTGTCGCGTCAGCAGTATTTCACCCCAAAACAGCCAAAGAAGACATCACGTGGCCATATAACTAAGCTTCTTTGGCTTTAACTTGCACCTTGGAGTGTCAGCTTGAACTAACAAGTTTTACTAACAAGATACTATGCTTAGTCTGGACTATGCTTTTGGGGGACACCAGTGATGAACTAACTATGCTTTGACTAACGACGTTATCACCATAGTTAGTTATATTGTCAACAAAGGAAGCTCGTTAGTCTGGCCGATGGCTTTGGGGAACAGAAACATATTCCAAACTAACTAACAAGCTACCTTAGTTAGCAACTATGCTTTTGGGGGACGGACCCCTGTTCTTGTGCAATGGAAAACAGCAGCAATCTCAATGTTGAAGATGTTGACTTGACATGTAAAACTATGGTGTTGTCACGCATCTATACCTAATCATCTTATACTTAATATGTGGAAAATTTCAAGATTCTTTTTTCATTTCATTACATGGCAGATGGGTCATTCCATGCCAACTCAACTAGTGTCTCCCAGTTGATGTCATAGATTTTCTTGAAAAAAATCACATATATTCTTCAGTATAAGTAGTGTCATCATGCCAAATCTCAGAGCTGTACACCAAACACTTTTTTATATATAAAATTTTGAAATATGCCAGTACAGGCAAGACCACCTCCCTACATTAACCCTTGCCAAATAAAGAAATTCTACTTGACAAAGCTGTAATTTTCACCAAGCCAAGGTATCACCCTAACAATGATTTCTAGTCTGACTTTTGCTTGTTTTATGTAGAATATGGCGAGCTAAGGTGGAAAATGAATTCTGATACTGAAATGTCTTATGTTCATATTTCCAAATTAATATTTCATTGAATTTTCAACATTTCGCCACAAAACCTTCTGAGAATGCAGTGGAACTCACATTCTTCAAATGCTATGAGTAGAACATGTTTGCATGCAATTATAAGCAAGATACAGTAGCTCAAACATGGCTTCTGACTAAAAAAGACATTTTTTGGCCTTCTTTAGACCACTATATTTCATAAAGGGAAAGGTCGCATCCCTTCCATTTTTTTTCTGAGAAAGATGGATTTTTTTTTCAGAAACATATCAAAATTTCAGAGATGTGTTCTGTCTCGTTACCCCATTCATGATTTTCTAAAGTCATCAAACATACCTTTGGTGATAGTCAATTTCCTGTGGATTCCTTACACCATAGGTTCTCAAAGTGCGGCCCGGGGGCCAATGGCGGCCACGAAAACATTTTTGGCGGCCCACGATCGGGAGTGCGTTTCCCAAAAAAACTAACGAACGTAGCATTTAACGAAGATCTTACTATGTTGGTTCAAGCTAGCGACTGAACTTATTCCCGCGTGTCCCAAAACGAGATAACTAAGTAAGTACCTCCTTAGTAAGAAGTTGGTTAGTAGGGAAGACGTTAGTCCAAACTATGTCCTTTGCAGATGTTTTCGGAAGTGTCCGGAGAGTTCGTAGGCATTCGTTGCGATTAGGATCATGGGATATCGCGAATGTTACCAAATGTAAAACTAAGGTGTTGTCATTTACAGTTGTGGATAATGTTCACTGTCTTTCCTATTTGCACCGAGTTTTAGAAAAGGAGCAATTTCAATGAGTTTGTGTTGGAATATGTTCAGAAATAAAGCATGGGCTTCGGGGAGGATGTGCAATTGCCAATAATGCCAATGCAAGCTTCACAGTTATTTTAGAAAGTTAAGCATGGGCTATTTGGCCATAATAGTAGTGTTTAATGAGCAACTACACACCATTCGTATTAATAAATTCTAAAAACGTATATTTATATGTATGATTTGAACAATTCTTGATGATGGTTTTTTTCAATTAGTCAGTGGCATACCTTGCTAAGGCAGTCACGTAGAGTTAGGCACATTACTTGTTTTGTCAGTTCAAGTTCGAATCCAGCCGGGAATGCTGTAATGACGGCTTGATTTTAAATTAGGAATCGTAATGTAGGCCTAATGATTTAATTGCATCAAAGTTGTAATTTGAAGTTTCTGCCAGTCAAGAAGACCAATTGTTTTGACAACATGCATTTTACAACGTGTATCCTCTCGTCAGTTAAACTCATTTGTATGAGTTAAACTGAGGTCAATCAAACTGTGATAATTAATTCACGCTGTAGGTGGGAGTAATGCATCAAGTGGTGTCGCGTCAGCAGTATTTCACCCCAAAACAGCCAAAGAAGACATCACGTGGCCATATAACTAAGCTTCTTTGGCTTTAACTTGTACCTTGGAGTGTCAGCTTGAACTAACAAGTTTTACTAACAAGATACTATGCTTAGTCTGGACTATGCTTTTGGGGGACACCAGTGATGAACTAACTATGCTTTGACTAACGACGTTATCACCATAGTTAGTTATAACGTTATTGTCAACAAAGGAAGCTCGTTAGTCTGGCCGATGGCTTTGGGGAACAGAAACATATTCCAAACTAACTAACAAGCTACCTTAGTTAGCAACTATGCTTTTGGGGGACGGACCCCAGATCTGATAATGCCTGTGAAACTGTTTTAACTTTACATTGTTTTGAAAGAATGAATCTCTGTTTAGTGGTGTTTAGCATCGTCTATGGTCAATTATTTATTATTTATGTATTATAACTTTGGGAAACCCTGCCTTACGCCCACCATGTGCTGGTTTGTTTATGTAGCCATGTGCTCTGGATCATTGTGTCTGATTTATTCAATATCTTGTTCCTGAATGATTTTTTTTCACAATTATTTACACATAAATATTGATTATTTGAACATTGTAAAGTGTCAAAAATGAACATAGAGGGAAGGAACAGGCCTATCCACATACTAAAAAACTAGAGAGCACTTTCTTTTATCCAACTTCAGAAGTTTATCATTCATAAAAGCAGGGACATAATATTAGACCCACTCTCCCATCAAATCCAAATGATTCAGAATTTCAAAGGATGCATTATAGATAATTATATTAGTGTTACTAAACTGCCAAGTACATAAGTGTTCAAAATGTGTTGAATGTATCATTTTCTTTATTTAAAGGCATATGATTTTTAATCAGTATCACTATTATTTTTGATGACAATTATTTCATTTGACAAGAAATGCATGCTCCTAATAAGCAGGTGTCCCAATCGATGACTTGCATTATAGCAATATTGACTGACCAGTATGATTCACCTCTCATCAAATGTTTCACATGCTGTGGCATACCATTTCCTGCTGTACTCAGTAAGGGTTTGAACATGCAATCTTACCATACTCCATGTGTTCATGCTCACATTCCCTAACAAAGTTAGCCTGCACACGTCATTTTCACTTTTGTTGAAATTTAGCATTTAAAGTGAAAATTACCATCACACATAACACAAACCTTGGGTGGTTTGAACATCACCAGTCTAGCTTTGGAATTATGGGTAATTGACCTCAATTATAGCCAGGTGTGGCTGAGAAAGGCAACCATGATTGAGAAGCCCGACACATTTGCTTAGAGGATGTGGCACATCAGAAACATAGCTAAGAATACATATGTTGTGAGGCTAGTGCCTAAAATAAATTACACACGCCTCACATCAAGCAGTGCATGCAGTTAGCATTGATAATAGATACTGATGTTAAAAGAAAATACAATTATGTTTTTTGTATGATTGATAGCTCTTATCTGACTTAGGAAGATTTGCCTTGCAATTGACTCACAATGTAATAGTTTCATTTGTTTAAATTAATTTAAAATACTTAATTTAAACAATATGTAATAGAAACGAGATAGATAAACATTGTCCCGCATCACTTTATGTAGCCTTTCATTTCGACATATTTCAGAATTCAAATGCTATTATAAAGATAATGGTAATACAATTTACATTCCGGCATGCACTGGCCACATTGTTGATATTTAATATCAGATAGCATGTCAATATGTTGTGATTTTCTTCAAGATTTTTTTCTGAGGACCTAGACAATGTCCATGGTCTTCTGTTTAACCCGAAAAAGGGAGTCACCAGATGAAGAAAAATCCTAAATGTCACAGTGGGAAGAGCATATGGCTATATCAACAAAGAAGCACATGGTTTATGTAAACAAACACCCATGGCAACCCAGGGAAAATGACAATCACCATAGATAGGTTTGATGTCTTCACAAAATCTAAAGAGGAAGAATGGGATGTAACACATCTCTGAAATTTTAGTATGTTTCTGAGAAAAAGATGATCTTTTTCAGGAAAAAAATGGAAGGCATCGGACATTTCCCTTTATGAAAAACAATAGTCCAAAGTTGGCCAAAAGTACCTTATTGCAGCAACTGGCCATGTTTGAGCCACTGTATTTTGTTCTTTGTTTATGGCACACATTTTCAGATTTTTTTACTAAAAGATCAGTGGTCAAACTGCGTTCCCAGAAAATTTTAAAATTGAAAAGTGAAACCTCACTGAAATGTTGAATTTTGAAAGTGATTGATTTGACGTTTGGGCATATACTCACATTTCATTCCAAAATACCTAACGATGTACAAAATTTCTCAAAATTGGGTGACTTGGTGTGGAATGACCCAATTTTGAGAAATTTTCCCAGTTCATGCCATGGATTTTTTTGAAAAAAATCATGCCCTTAGTCCAATCCGTTTTCTGCTGTCCTGCCAAATCTCAGAGTTGTACTCCAAACCGTTTTTGAATAATAAAATGATGAAATATAGCTGTATGGGAAAATGTGACTCCCTATGTTAAGCCTTTCCCAATAAAGGAATTTCACTGGATAAGGCTGTAATTTTCACCATGTCTAGATATTACCCTATTAAGCATTTTATAGATGGATTTAATTTGTTTATATGTACATCATAGGTATTTTGGAATGAAATGTGAGTATATGCCCAAACGTCAAATCAATCACTTTCAAAATTCAACATTTCAGTGAGGTTTCACTTTTCAAGTTTAAAATTTTCTGGAAACGCAGTTTGACCACTGATCTTTTAGTAAAAAAAATTGAAAATGTGTGCCATAAACAAAGAACAAAATACAGTGGCTCAAACATGGCCACTTGCTGCAATAAGGTATTTTTGGCCAACTTTGGACTATTGTTTTTCATAAAGGGAAATGTCCGATGCCTTCCATTTTTTTCCTGAAAAAGATCATCTTTTCCTCAGAAACATACTAAAATTTCAGAGATGTGTTACATCCCATTCTTCCTATTTAGATTTTGTGAAGACATCAAACCTATCTATGGTGATTGTCATTTTCCCTGGGTTGCCATGGGTGTTTGTTTACACAAACCATGTGCTTCTTTGTTGATATAGCCATGTGCTCTTCCCACTGTGACATTTAAGATTTTTCTTCATCTTGTGACTCCCTTTTTCGGGTTAGACAGAAGACCATGGACAGTGTCTAGGTCCTCAGAAAAAAATCTTGAAGAAAATCACAACATATTGACATGCTATATGATATTAAATATCAACAATGTGGCCAGTTCATGCCGGAATGTAAATTGTATTACCATTATCTTTATAATAGCATATACTCACATTTCATTCCAAAATACCTAACGATGTACAAAATTTCTCAAAATTGGGTGACTTGGTGTGGAATGACCCAATTTTGAGAAATTTTCCCAGTTCATGCCATGGATTTTTTTGAAAAAAATCATGCCCTTAGTCCAATCCGTTTTCTGCTGTCCTGCCAAATCTCAGAGTTGTACTCCAAACCGTTTTTGAATAATAAAATGATGAAATATAGCTGTATGGGAAAATGTGACTCCCTATGTTAAGCCTTTCCCAATAAAGGAATTTCACTGGATAAGGCTGTAATTTTCACCATGTTTAGATATTACCCTATTAAGCATTTTATAGATGGATTTAATTTGTTTATATGTACATCATAGGTATTTTGGAATGAAATGTGAGTATATGCCCAAACGTCAAATCAATCACTTTCAAAATTCAACATTTCAGTGAGGTTTCACTTTTCAAGTTTAAAATTTTCTGGAAACGCAGTTTGACCACTGATCTTTTAGTAAAAAAAATTGAAAATGTGTGCCATAAACAAAGAACAAAATACAGTGGCTCAAACATGGCCACTTGCTGCAATAAGGTATTTTTGGCCAACTTTGGACTATTGTTTTTCATAAAGGGAAATGTCCGATGCCTTCCATTTTTTTTCCTGAAAAAGATCATCTTTTCCTCAGAAACATACTAAAATTTCAGAGATGTGTTACATCCCATTCTTCCTATTTAGATTTTGTGAAGACATCAAACCTATCTATGGTGATTGTCATTTTCCCTGGGTTGCCATGGGTGTTTGTTTACACAAACCATGTGCTTCTTTGTTGATATAGCCATGTGCTCTTCCCACTGTGACATTTAGGATTTTTCTTCATCTTGTGACTCCCTTTTTCGGGTTAGACAGAAGACCATGGACAGTGTCTAGGTCCTCAGAAAAAAATCTTGAAGAAAATCACAACATATTGACATGCTATATGATATTAAATATCAACAATGTGGCCAGTTCATGCCGGAATGTAAATTGTATTACCATTATCTTTATAATAGCATTTGAATTCTGAAATATGTCGAAATGAAAGGCTATATAAAGTGATGCGGGACAATGTTTATCCATCTCGTTTCTATTACTTATTGTTTAAACTAAGTATTTTAAACTAATTTAAACAAATGAAACGATTACATTGTGAGTCAATTGCAAGGCAAATCGTCCTAAGTCAGATAAGAACTATCATTCATCAATCATAAATAAAACAAAATTGTATTTTCTTTTAACATCAGTATCAATTAGCAATGCTAACTGCATGCACTGCTTGATATGAGGCGTGTGTGATTTATTTTAGGCACCTGCCTAACAGCATATGTATACTTAGCTATGTTTCTGATGTGCCACATCCTCTAAACAAATGTGTCGGGCTTCTCAATCATGGTTGCCTTTCTCAGCCACACCTGGCTATAATTGAGGTCAATTACCCATAATTCCAAAGCTAGACTGGTGATGTTCAAACCACCCAAGGTTTGTGTTATGTGTTATGGTAATTTTCACTTTAATGCTAAATTTCAACAAAAGTGAAAATGACGTGTGTAGGCTAACTTTGTTAGGGAATGTGAGCATGAACACATGGAGTATGGTAATATTGCATGTTGAAACCCTTAGTGAGTACAGCAGGAAATGGTATGCCACAGCATGTGAAACATCTGCTGAGAGATGAATCATGCTGTTCAGTCAACCTTGCTGTAATGCAAGTCATTGATTGGGACACCTGCTTACTCGGAGCATGCATTGCTTGTTAAATGAAATAATTGTCATCAATAATGATAGTGATGCTGTTTAAAAATCATATGCCTTCAAGCAAAGAAAGTGACACGTTCAGCGCATTTTGAACAATTTTTTCCTTGGCAGTTTAGTAATACTAATATAATTATTTATCATGCATTCTTTGAAATTCTGAAACATTTGGATTTGATGGGAGAGTGGGTCTAATATTACGTCCCTGCTTTTATGAATGATAAACTTCTGAAGTTGGATAAAAGAAAGTGCTCTCTAGTTTTTTTGTATGTGGATAGGCCTGTTCCTTCCTTCTATGTTCATATTTGACACTTTGCAATGTTCAAATAATCAATATTTATGTGTAAATAATTGTGAAAAAAAATCATTCAGGAACAAGATATTGAATAAATCAGACACAATGATCCAGAGCACATGGCTACATAAACAAACCAGCACATGGTGGGCGTAAGGCAGGGTTTCCCAAAGTTATAATACATAAATAATAAATAATTGACCATAGACGATGCTAAACACCACTAAACAGAGATTCATTCTTTCAAAACAATGTAAAGTTAAAACAGATTCACAGGCATTATCAGATCTGATGGCGGGCCGCCAAAAATGTTTTCGTGGGCCGCCATTGGCTCCACGGGCCGCACTTTGAGAACCTATGGTGTAAGGAATACACAGGAAATTGACTATCACCAAAGGTATGTTTGATGACTTTAGAAAATCATGAATGGGGTAACGAGACAGAACACATCTCTGAAATTTTGATATGTTTCTGAAAAAAGTCAATCTTTCTCAGAAAAAAAAATGGAAGGGATGCGACCTTTCCCTTTATGAAATATAGTGGTCTAAAGATGGCCAAAAAAATGTCTTTTTTAGTCAGAAGCCATGTTTGAGCTACTGTATCTTGCTTATAATTGCATGCAAACATGTTCTACTCACAGCATTTGAAGAATGTGAGTACCACTGCATTCTCAGAAAGTTTTGTGGCACAATGTTGAAAATTCAATGAAATATTAATTTGGAAATATGAACATTAGACATTTCAGTATCAGAATTCATTTTCCACCATAGCTCGCCATATTCTACATAAAACAAGCAAAAGTCAGACTAGAAATCATTGTTAGGGTGATACCTTGGCTTGGTGAAAATTACAGCTTTGTCAAGTAGAATTTCTTTATTTGGCAAGGGTTAATGTAGGGAGGTGGTCTTGCCTGTACTGGCATATTTCAAAATTTTATATATAAAAAAGTGTTTGGTGTACAGCTCTGAGATTTGGCATGATGACACTACTTATACTGAAGAATGTATGTAATTTTTTTCAAGAAAATCTATGACATGAACTGGGAGACACTAGTTGAGTTGGCATGGAATGACCCCCTTATAATTCTGTTGTTTCCCCCATTATTTAGATTCAGTGTTTTTTAGCAAGTCATCTATTTTCTCTTTCCTAGACATTACATGCTGGCAGTTCTTTAGGGTTAGACAATGGATTTTACAGAGAACTGTGTGCTTTACTAGATCACAATAAAAACAAATACACATGATCAAAAGACTATGCAGAGCCCATGTCATTCAATTTGGTCCATTTTGTGAGTGACTTTTTTGAACTTTTCCCAGATGACTCAAAAAATGATTTGTCATAGCAATTTGGCCCAAAATACATGAATGTCTTTCCTAAATCTGAGCTTTTGATTATGTGGCCACACACATCCCAAGGGAAGGTGTGCAAAATTATACCTCAATATCTCGAATATTTCTATGAAAACCATGCCTTTGAATGCACCCCACCTATTCCAAAGCAATGCATGTGATAATATTTGGAAACTTTAAACTATAATACCACCAAAACTGTTGGAGACTCAAGCATGCCTTTATATGTAAACAGTCCAGTTGCTAAGCTTGAAATTCGGGTGCCTCTAACATGGCTTCAATACTGACGTGTTTTTTTTTTTTTTTTTTTTTCAGCTTTGTCCACATGATGGTGCTGTTTTCAATTTCATGTATTTCTAGAGGACTTATCAATGTATGTAATTCATGCAGTTAATAAATGGCATTTAATGATTAATAAAACAAAATGCCTCCAAGATATTTATAATACAAATAGATTAGATACATGCCAACATAATAAAAATAGTTTCAACCTTTTGTACTGATGGCGCACAAAGATATGGTCCACTAATTTCAATGTCAATTTCATATTTGCCAAATGAAACATGCTCTCCATCAGTACTTGAAAATGTTGCAATATTCAACTAATTATATTTCAAAACAGGACCTCCCAATGTGCTCATATCTTTATGATTGAGCAAGGTTACGTGTTTGCACAAGCAGTGAGAGGCCCCAAAACAAGGCTCCAAAACTAAAAAGCTGAGTTTTCAATGGCCACCCAATGGCCGTCAGTTGAGCTAGTGACCATCATAAAAAATATGGCTCAAAAGTGTTGGACCCATGCTTTGATTTTGCCAAATATCAGAGTGCTGTCTTGAAAGCCCACTGAAATATGGACAGGCAAAGTTGTGTATTTAGAAAAGCATCAAATTTCCACCTTTGCCATGAGTCATTTCAAAAGTCCCTAGCTTTTTTTAGGAAAGGTCCAAAATGTTTTAATTGTTATTTTTAAATATCTATCCCATATATGTATCTATGAGAATTTTTTCATTGAGATCTGAGGAGGGTTTGTATCAGCCCCTATGGAAATCTGGGATGAACTGATATCACCAAGTAATTAAGAGTTCGGGATCAATGTCAAACTTGTTGCCCTAGATGGGTTAGGATTAGGGTTAGGGTTAAGGTACATTGATCCAGGGCAAACGTTTGATATTGATCCTGGACTCTTAAATACTTGGTGATATCAGATCTTGCGGAAATCCGCATGAGTCTTACAGAAACTGACTCTTAAACATTTAAGCAAAGCTGATGATGATTACAGTAAAATGCTGGAAGCTTTTGATTGTAAAGCTGATTTCGGGCACGCAAACATTCACAACTGTGTACTTTGAAAACACTCAATAGGTTGTCAACATCGAATGACACTTCGGACATCATAAATTATTAGGGTGAACTCAACTGTACAGAAATGTTATGTTTCTGAAGACAGCAATTTACCAGCTCTGCAACTGTCTCTTGCTGCATGAAATGTCTGAGTAAGAGAGTAGGCTGCCGCTGCAGAGCAGGTATGGATTTTTTTTTTTTTTTTAATTCATAGGGATTAGATGGCATGCAGATTGTAATCACAATTTTTAAAAAAGTCACTATTTTAATGGCCAAGACCTGCTTCAGTATCCCTCAGAGATCCCTCAGGGTATTAAGCTTACCCCCACTCCACAGTCCTCCAGGCAGTTTCCATCACTGGAAAGAAAAATAATGTTGAATAACATTATAGTGGATATACAGTAGGCCCTAGGGCAGGGAACACCCAACTTTCTAAGGCTGCGTTTATACTGGCAGTTCAAATCCGATTTTTTGCTCCCATGTGGCACAATTCTGATGTGTTTGACGACAGTGTAAACAGAAAAAAGTCACATGGATGGAATCTGATTTATCCAGATCAGATCCAGGCCTCTTTCATATGTGGTAATAAAGCAGATACGTATCAGATATGTGTTGATGTGACGGCAGTCTAAACAGACAGATCGGATGTTCCCTAACAATGCGTCTTATACGTCATTAATTGGGAGTTTTTCTGCGCTAACCTGCAAGTTAAAGGAGAGAAGTGACCTAGGCTAACTCTCCATAGCCTGCACACCGCAGGGGAAACGAGGAGAAACAAGGGGGAAAAAGGATGAATTTCAGTAAAATTAACGTTATCCATTTAGGAATGTAGGGTGGCGGAGAAATACTTTTTGTTTCATTACCTCAAGATTCATTCATGTCCACTCCGCGATGAACAACCACGTTTTGACAGTGATGTTGCAAGTGTAAACATGCACATCTGATTTGGGCACTTTTGAAAGTAGATGTGAGCAGAAAATCGGAATTGGGCATATCTGATTTGCAGTGTAAACGTACTCTAGGGGAGATAGCAAAAGACGTATTTCCCGGCTCAGATATTTGTGCAGGTCATCAAGTTTGTCTGGACAAACAGTTACAAAATGTTTGCTGATGTTAAAGCTTACCATTAGTCTCTTGTGGTGGCATCTGAAATAAAGAGACAAGGATGTCAAGGATCTTTTAAATTTACAAATCATGTGGAATTCTGAAATGAAGAAAAAATGTATTTCATTTACTGCCTTGAGTTGATGTAGGGCTGGGCGATATGGCAAAAAAAGTTATCACGATTTATTTTGTCATATTGTACGATCTCGATTTTTAATCACTATCATGAATGATATAATGTACCCCCCCCCCTCCCATAAAAGTAAAAATAAATAGATTAATTAATAAATTAAATGAAATTTCATTACACTGGATCATATGCAATTGCAAAAGGCCTACAGATCGGAGGGTTACACAGGTAACCCAGATTCTATGAATGAAGGTCAACACGCCACAGTATGGGTCATCCTCTCCGAGAGGGTGAGCTGTTAGGAGACGGAATAGCAAAGTAACCACTCCCTGCTACGTGCGTGCCACCTACAAATACAGGTCCGTGCACGCCGGCAATTTCTCTTTTTTTGCCACATGGCAAAAAATAAATAAATAAATAAAAACATAATAATAATGATAATTAATATTATTATAATTAATAATAATAATAATAATAATGACGCAGCACACCTTATCGTATTATCATGGCCTAGAACAAGAAGATAAAAACAAAACAAAGTTAAATAGCCATTGCTGCTAATTTCCATTTTTTTCTATTTTTTGCAAAACTCTTATGGTACTTATGGTAGCTATTAGTTACTCTATTATATGCATGTCTAGCTTCTACAGCAAAGGAGAAGATCTGAGCCCCAAACCCCTCCTCTTTTTTGTGTGTGAGACTTCAGCACTGAAGTCTGAAAGCAGGCAAACCTTAAGGGATTTGGGGTGTTCATTTTCTGCAAATGGGTGATAGAAAACTCTTCTGTTCAAATTATAGGTCTATATCATAATGTGTAGTGATTGTTTTGGTTTAATTTTTTTATTTATTTTTTTATTTATTTTATTTTTGAGCTCTTGGTTATTAGATGGAACTCCAGCAGCAAAGTTTATAACACCAGATAGATATTTAAAAATGGGGGGCGATCTTTACACTGAAATTATTCTCAAGTAAGTACATTACAGTGGCACCAATGCATGCGTCTGGATGTCTACTTTAATTTGATACCAAATACTTTTATTTTAGGCGGAGATATACCAGTTCCAAAGCTTCCAAAAGACAATGAAGCAAAACCGGATCACCCGCGATTGTAATTTTCGGCGCTCGCGTGCGCAATAATAATTAAAAAAAACTTCGGAGTGCCCGTGATGCCGCCCTCCCGACGATGGCGCCCTGGGCGACCGCCCATATTGCCCATGCCAGAAACCGCTCCTGGGCCTGGGTTCGGGTGTCTGAGCAGTCTGTGACCTGCATCAGCATGTCCTGTCTCAGGGGAGACACCATGGAGACCCCAGAAGTAAAGCCACAAGATCTGGCATCTAAGACTGGTTTGGCCTGCTCTCGTGCCACAAGCAACACTCTGGCCTGCAGACTCCACATCTTGGCTAGTACTGCTGGCAGCAATGGAAATGGAGGGAAGACATAAAGGAGGATATGAGGCCACCTGTTGTCTAGGGCATCAACTTTCAGTGTCCGTCTGGGACCGGTTATTGAGATGGCAGTGTGTTGTTTCCTGGGATGCAATCAGGGGCGTATTTCACAAAACCAGAGTGAAACCACACTTGTATTCTCAACTATTTCATACTGTTTACCAATATGGTCTCTCACCACAAAGGAAATTACAGAACCCATAGCGCGGTTATATTACCGAGCTCTGAAGATCCACTGTAATCTCCCCAAATGGACACATCATTGCACTGCACTCTCCCAATCACAGATGTTATCTTTTCAAAATTTCATTTACAGTCATGCTATTTCTTTTTATTTCCAACTCCAACACACAAGGGTCATTTCATTTACCTCACTCACGTCAGATCATGCGCTACGTAACTTTCGTAAGGCACTTCCGCGCAACGATCTGATGTTGAAGCCCATCAGAGAGATTTCAAGCCATTATTCTCTAACCGCACCAATCAGGGCCGCTGGCTGCTGTAGAGGTGTGACGTAGCGAAGAAGCAACTGTTTTGAATCCAACCAATCCAACAAACGTAACGAGCGTCATCGGTTGGTTTCGATGTGGTTGGCTGCAGTGTACGTCAATTAAATTGATGGACAAGCCGTTTGCCCAGTTAGATTCAAGGATTTCTGGCTCCTGAAATAATTCGTCTATCGCTGAATATCAGATGAACGCGCGTAGCGCTACATCTGACGTGAGTGAGGTAATCATTTCATGTCAATTCACCCAAATTCTGGAAAATTCCCCGCTTGACCATCTCAGAATTTACTGAAAAAAATTCTACTAAAAAGATACCATTTTTAATAGTAATAATCCAAAATATTAGGTTCATAACCTCAATAGTTTTTTAATAAGAAATATTTCATTTGGAATGCATTTCGGGCATTTTTTGGCATCATAATCTAAAGGCTGTTTTTAAACAGCAATATCTGGAGAACTATCTCACCTATAGCCTTCAAATTTTCTACTGTCAATATATGGTAGTTATAGCCTCCAGACATGGAATATCAGGATTGTAGCTCTAGCATAACTTAGGACACAGGCACTCAAACTTCTACCAAAGTATGGCTTGGCAAAATGAGATAGTAACTTTGAAGAGTTGTCAAGGCCCCAGTTTTGGACATAGAAGACTTATATTTTACAGAAAGTATATCTGGCAACAGGTCAAACACTCTACAAAACATGGTCACTCTAAGATGAATGGATCCACAAGTATTATGCCTCACATATGGGGAAAAACACATTTGTGCCCAAATTCAGAGCCATATTCCAAAAAACTGAGTTAATGGATCAGGTCCATTTTTTTGTTTTTGAAAGATCAAATTATTGTTAAACTTATATAAAAAAAATTGGGAGGGTGTTTTGCCCCATTTTGTCACAATTAATTTTCAAACATGGGCTATATGTGGGTGGGTGATAGTTTTTTCCTCTTGATTCCTAGGGGTGCGTCCACCCAATTTTAGAGCCATATTCCAAGAAACTGAGTTAATGGATCAGGTCCAATTGTTTGTTTTTGAAAGATAAAATTATTGTTAAACTTATATAAAAAAAATTGGGAGGGTGTTTTGCCCCATTTTATCACAATTAATTTTCAAACATGGGCTATATGTGGGTAGGTGATTGTTTTTTCCTCTTGATTCCTAGGGGTGCGTCCACCCAATTTTAGAGCCATATTCCAAGAAACTGAATTAATGGATCAGGTGCAATTGTTTGTTTTTGAAAGACAAAATTATTGTTAAACTTATATAAAAAAAAATTGGGAAGGTGTTTTGCCCCATTTCGTCACAATTCATTTTCAAACATGGGCTATATGTGGTTGGGCAATTGTTTTTTCCCCCTTGATTCCTAGGGGTGTGTTTACCTAGCCATGTGTTTTGGAGACTGCTGTATTTGTATCCAACCATTTACTAAATATGTGAATTGATCTGAAAAGATTCACCTCTCCCTTGTTGAGTTCTTTATAGTCATGTTTTGACCTTTTTATTCTCCATTGAAGAACATACAAATTCATGATTTTACCTTAATTTAGTGTAATAAAAGTGCTTGGTGTTTGATCAACATTTTCAGTCAACAGTAGATTTTATGCTCATTGTAGTTGCATTGCATTATTGAAAACAATGAGTGAAATCTCTCTTGATTACGGACTCTTCATAATTTGAAGTGAAATGCGTTTTTTTTTTTTTTTTTTTTTTTTTGAAAGAATAAAATGAACTCTCCTTTGAGTTATGCACTCATTAAAAATTACATTTAACTTCAACAGTGATTAAGGAGATTAACAATCACCATGCTAATTTGCATCTCTATATTTCTTCACTTCAAACAAATCTATGCCATTCTTTGGCATAGAGACAATCATTACTCATTTTCTGCAATGTTAACAGCACTGCAATGGGAACATGATCCTTTTTAAAAGTTCAATGTTGACCAAGAACAAATTCAAACTTGAATGAAATTCAAAAGCCATTTGTATGATCTTCCATGTTGTCTACATGAGGGTGGCTCTAACGTTTTTTCAATATGCTACCAAAAAATAAAATCAATAAAATCACAGGACGACTACACCTTCACTCTTTTTGCTTGTAGAGCTTCAAAAGGCTAATTACTAGCACAAACATGAAAATAAAATTTAAAAAATCATAAATGTAAGTTGACTGGTTATGGTGGTGGGGTATGGGTAATCACGGTTTGATTGCGCAGATGCTGTATCTGTGGGTGTGTCTGTCAACCACCATGATGTAGAAGCCATGTCTGTTTGGTTGGGCTGGATGAATTTAATAATGCTATGTCTGAAATCTTTTTTGTCTAAACCAGGCAAGCAAATGTTTAAGATAACTAAGTCTTACATTTGAATCTGGAAAGTAAAAAAATACATAGTTGTGAAATTTAATATTGTATTGCTGCTGCATTTGGTTGAGTTTACTTCTTTCAGATGCAGTATGCAGATATTATTTCACATAGAAGCAGCTGTATTTGAAATGATAACAGAAACATGTAGGGAAGGACGGATGATCCAAGGTAAAAGTGAAGGAGGAGTATCCAAAACATGTCTCAAATAAAGTTGATTGACTTTGACATGGCAATGTAAATATAGTCACACGTGGTAAAGGTAAACATTGTCGTAAGACAAAAGTCAATGTTTCAATATGGCTCTGGAGTTGGGTGGACACACCCCTAGGGATCAAGAGGAAAACCCCAACATATACCCCATGTTTGAAAATTAATTGTGACAAAATGGGGCATAACACCGTCTCAAATGTTTTATGTAAGTTTAACAATAGTTTGATCTTTCAAAGTAAAAAAAATGGACCTGGTCCATTATCTCAGTTTTTTGGAATAGGGCTCTGAAATAGGGTGGACACACCCCTAGGAATCAAGAGGAAAAAACAATCACCCACCCACATATAGCCCACGTTTGAAAATTAATTGTGATGAAATGGGGCAAAACACCCTCCCAATTTTTTCATATAAGTTTAACAATAATTTGATCTTTCAAAAATAAAAAAAATGGACCTGATCCATTAACTCAGTTTTTTGGAATATGGCTCTGGAGTTGGGCAAAAATGTGTTTTTCCCCGTATATTAGGCCTAATACCTGTGGATCTATTCATCTTAGAGTGACCATTTTTTGTAGATTGTTTAACCCGTTACGTGAGATACTTCCTGTAAAATATGGGTCTTCTATCTCCAAAACTTGGGTCTTGACAACTCTTCAAAGTTGCCATTTCATATTGCCAAGCCATACTTTGGTAGAGGTTTGAGTGGCTATATCATGAGCTACAATCCTGATATTCCATGTATGGAGGCTATAACTACCACATATTGACAGTAGAAAATTTGAAGGCTATAGGTGAGATGGTTTTCCAGATATTGCTGTTTAAAAATGGCCTTAGATTATGGTGACCAAAAACCATGTCATTTGAAATATTTTTTATAAAAAAAACTATTGACCGTATGAAGCTAATATTTTGGATTCTTACTATTAAAAATGCTATCTTTTTACTAGAATTTTTTCCGGAAATTCTGAGATGGTCAAGCAGGAGGCATTGGGTGAAATTACATGAAATGACCCACCACCTCACATTCACTCATCTCTCTTCTACCTACACATAACATGCCTCAAGTGCGTGTCACTAGATCAGTTTCCACAGGCTGCCACCCAGTGCCTTCATATACAAATGGCTTTGGGCAGAGGTCCTTTATATACACTATTACAAGAGTCTGGAATGGCATTCCTCAACAAATTAGAGAATTACAATCCATCACACAATTCAAAAAGCATTATAAATTACATCTCCTCAATACATACTCCTGCAAACACTGAGCCATACCATTGTCTATGTGTTAGTCTGTTGTGTATATTTGTTGTTTTTGCCCAGTGCTGTATATGTTGCGATGTCTTTGTTGTGATGTCCTTGTTACTTGTTATATGTGCTGCAGAACAGGAACCTGCTGGAAATCAGCTTCTCACAGAGTCAGGCCCGTCTTAAACTGTAACTTTGTTACTTTTACAGTAATACTTTCCCGTATAATAAATATGAAATGAAAAAAGAAAGAGTAAGTAGATCCAAGATAAGTGACGAAGACGGGGCTTGACCAAGCCTCTTCTAGGTAAACAAGCTCAAAACGTTTCATGAACGTCAATCATGGATGAGTTGAGGCGTCTAGGTCAAGCCGGGTCTAAGTAATTCTGCATGCACGCGCGTACTCGTCTTTCAACAAACTCACTCGCGGTGTGAATTTGAAACACGCATGTAATATAATAGTTTGCGTGAAGAAAAGAATTGTAATTGCCTGACACTTACAAGAAAGCAAAACTATTTATATTAAAGACGGAAAATTCAATAACATCTGCAAACTTAAGAGAGAAGGCGTGGCAGGCAGCTCACTGCACAAATACGAATGCTCCCACCTGTGATTGCGTCCTCATCTTGCAACGCGACATAGTTTGTTTCTTTTAAAAGCACACCACTGAAACAGTAAAACTTTACATCGACTTTCTCAACGAATCTATGGCAGATATTTTAGCCAATATGTCCCACATTTCTACTTTGACAGCTTTCTTCTTATCATATGAATATTAACAATAAGGAAGCAATGGTTAACATGATAAATAATTATTGTAAATTGTGTGTTTCTGACAGCTTTTCGAGTTAATACAATGGTGAGAAGTTTACAGACTATTGAATCCTTCTAACACGTGAGGGTCTGTTTGGAGTGACAACTGAGTGAACCAATGAGATACCAGAATTATCATCAGCATAAACTAAGCCTGGCACTTAGCCTGGTCAAGAGCAGGCTAGCTTTCAAGTATAAATTCCCATGGTAACTTATATGTGATCTCTTCTGTGAAACCAAGTCAAGGCTATGTTCATCCAGGATAACCCAGTAAACCTGCATAAATCCCCTATCTTGGTTTTGTGAAATACCCCCCAGGTTTACCTGTGCTCTCGTGTGGATTGCCCTGATCTCCTGCTCACAGAGATAAGTTGTGTGCATGAGCCCACTGGAGTAGCTAGTGCGTTGCCTGGTGGAGAGATAAGGATCTTATTCCTCCCTCATGGTTTATGTATGACACCACTGTCGAGCTCCACAGCCCGGGAAGGAAGTAGAACAGTGCTTGATGCACAGCCTCGAGCTCCAACAGTTTCACAGGAGTCCTCTGCCATTTGAACTGCTTGCAGCCCTGGGCTGGACAGCCCCTCAAAGCTTCCCAGCCCAGACTGGAGCCCAGACTGGAGGCGTCTGTTGTTATGGTCTCCCTCGACACCTGGAGGGACTCCCTACAGCTGGGTCAGTGCAGTGAGCTAGCGTCTTATGCCTGGAACGTATTCTGGATCCACCGGCAGAACATGTACCCCGCTCTTGTAAGGGCTCACTCCATTCTTTGAAAACCCCTGTTGTAGTCATCTTATGTCAAGCAGACTTAGGCCCAGTCCCATTACTATCACTTCACTATCACTTCCCCTCGATTTTGGCCCTAACACTCGGTTTGCGTGTTCATGTGTAAGTGTAGGGTGTCCCAATACTTTCGGGACCGAGGGATAGTGGCTTTCAGCCCTTCAAATCGCCCCTTCAAAAGGAGGGAGGTCTGGTGCAGACTTCAAACGAAGTGAAGTTGAAGTGAAGATGAAATTACCCACGGTTCTTTGCGAACTGATCAGCTAAACAAAATGATTGAGTGTCGGTACCCGATCTCTGTCCTCAGCTCTGGATAAGAGCTTCAAAAATATAGCTACTATTGCAATTAAGCATGTATATATATATTTTAATGTCGGGATATCTTAGTTTGATGTAAATTCAGTTGAATTCCGCGCAGGTGTGTCAAAACATGACTATTAAAAAGATCGAGATTTTTCAAAGTGCGCGTCGGTACCCGATCTGTGTCCGAATGCACGAGCTGTGTCCCGTTGTCTCAGCTCTGGATAAGAACTTCAAAAAGATCGCTACTGTTGCAATTAAGCATGTATACATATTTTTTTATGTCGGGATATCTTAGTTTGATGTAAATACAGTTGAATTCAGCACTGGTGTATCAAAACATGACTATTAAAAAGATCGATATTTTTCAAAGTGCGCAAATCTTTCAACAGAATTACCAGATCCTCTCATGTGGGTGATTTTCTCAATGATAATTTGTGGATGACGGCTTTTGAACAGTGTATGCCGGTTTAGTGCCTTATATCCGTTCAGACGCGTGGTGAAGACGGGTGAAGGTGAAGACGTTTTTACGCAAGTGTTGTCCCATTTATTAGGGGAAGATTTGCACTTCTCACTACACAATCGAGGGGTGTCTCATCTTGGAGGGAACTCGAAAACGAGTGCTAGTGTTAGGGAAGAGAAATGGGACTGGGCCTTAGACACAACATGAGCTGCTGCTTCCATCAGGACGAACATCCTCTGACCGTACTTTACCAAAATTTGCATTGTGCCCAAAATATGGGACAAGAATCAAGATTCAAAGTGCTTCATTGGCATGACAAGAGGGTACTTACTGTATATTGCCAAAGCAGTCAATACTTTGTAGTCAACACTACAAGTTCTCCTTCAACACCAGCTGCTGCTGAGGAGACAAGCAGGCCCTTATTGGCACAGAATCCACCACCTGACCTACAGTAGGTACTCCACTGTAGCTTGTTGGATTGGAATGTCCACTGTTGTAAACTAGTTCCCTTGTTGGATGAAAGCTAGAACAGTTGGAAGACGCAGTATCCTACAGGGGAGTTGCTGCAAGTATTGGTTGAATCTTCTTAGATTAAGGATGGGGAGCGACCCACCATCCTTTTTCATAATGAGGAAATAGGTGGAGCAATACCTCTGCCCTATCCTTTCCCCATAAGAATGGAAACTTCCTGTGAAAGTGAGTCATGCTTGGCATGCCTTTCAAGACTGTCGGGACAACCTCGCAAAAATGAGGGGGCCTGGTTCTGAACTGCAGTTGATATCCTGACTCCATGGTGTTGAGCACCAAAGTGCACTGCCACCAATGAGACTGGTGTTGAGGTGTAAAGCGTGAAATATGAGGTCGGTAATTGTCAGCATTGCATAGCACGCCCAGGTTGCCGGTGTCGTGTAGACCTTAAGCTTGTTTATTGGCGAAAGGAGCAATGACCATCTTGTTTTGGCCCTGCTGTGGCAGTCTGGGCTGGTTCAGGCTGTGGACCAGTCCAGGTTTCAGGTTTGTGGGGAAGAGCGGAACCAACTTGCTTGCCTTTTCCGACTGCTCAAGGGCCGCCTCATATGGTGGACCAAAGACATTGCCAGGCACCACAGTAGCCGCCACCACTCCCATACAGTCCTGGTCTAGTGTCCTGGACCACAGATGCCATGGACTGACCTAAAGCCGGAATCAGCATGTCTACCACTCTAAGCATCTCTGGAACCTTAACCTCAGGGGCAGAAGATGCCATGTCTTGCAGTAATCCTTCCAGGTAAAACAGCAGAAGGGAGTTAGTACATGACAGCCTGGCTGCTAAAGCTGAGAAGCTGATAGGCTTTCCACAATTGAGAGTCAACAGCCCTGCAGCGCTTGCTGGGATGGATTGCACCCTTGCCAGCCTCGGCTGTTGCACCGGCCAACATTGCAAATGTAGGGCCAATAATGGGAGCTGCAGCCAGCCTATAGCTCTTTTTTTCTTTCAAAGAGGCCAACTGCTTTATCAGCAGTGCAGTGGTGCTAGGAGCAGCTCAAGATCACTGAAGCTCAGCAGCAAATCCAGGCAGTACCTGGAGGCCTTCAGACTTACAGAAGCCCCAATTATATAGAAGCTTCCCCTTCGGCCTGATGCTACAGGCCGCTTGGGGGGGATTATCTTCCTCCAAAAAGGTGTGTATCCATCTGAGGGCTAGCTTGAGTAGCTTTTGTCCTCACGGACAAAGAGGCTCCCAGAGGCTGTACCCTGCAGCTAGCTTGAGTAGCTTTTGCCCTCACGGACAAAGAGGCTCCCAGAGGCTGTATCCTGCAGCTAGCTTGAGTAGCTTTTGCCCTCACGGACAAAGAGGCTCCCAGAGGCTGTATCCTGCAGCTAGCTTGAGTAGCTTTTGCCTTCACAGACAAAGAGGCTCCCAGAGGCTGTATCCTGCAGCTAGCTTGTGTAGCTTTTGCCCTCACGGACAAAGAGGCTCCCAGAGGCTGTATCCTGCACCTAGCTTGAGTAGCTTTTGCCCTAACGGACAAAGAGGCTCCCAGAGGCTGTTCAATAGACAGATAGATAGATAGGTACTTATTGATCCCCAAGGGGAAATTCAAGATAATAATTAATCAAGTATAGACCTGGACTCCAGTCCAATTTTACTCTAGCAGTAGGGTAGCTCTTCGCTTAACAGCAAGCAGAGGAAGTTTTACCGTATGCTTGGCTTGCAGTTCAAGTTTTACAGTAAAGTACACACTGTGTACGGCTACAAGAATGTGCTGTTGGTGCTTTCTGTTTAATTAAACCTTAATTCCTTTGCTTATCAGCAAGGGAGATTTGCAAGTTGTTTACATTTGGAGTTTGAGAAACGTAAATTCAGTCTGCTCACAATGTACTGTTGCAGAGTTTGATTTGACAAAAAAGTTTGCTTTGGGTTTGAATGCCTATCAATGCATATCAGTATGCGCAGCTAGCGTGGGTAGCTTTTATCCTCACAGACAAAGAGGCTCCCAGAGGCTGTGTCCTGCAGCTAGCTTGAGTAGCTTTTGCCCTCATGGACAAAGAGGCTCCCAGAGGCTGTTCATAATTTAACAAAACTTGAGCAATATCTAAGTTGTAAAACACGCCGAATATACCGCAACTATAGAAAAAAATGAGCATTACAATTAACAATGCTGAGATGAAAAAGTGCACCTCAGGCCGGAATTGAACCCGGGCCGACAAATACAAAGTCCGACACTCTACCACTGCACCAGGAGCGTGTCTATGTTCCCCCAACTCTATGTTCCCACAGCCCTATGTTCCCACAGCTCTATGTTCCCACAGCCCTATATTCTCACATTTGTCAGAGTTTTCTTTTCTTTCTTCAAAGTCAGGTACTATATTCCCACATTTCTACCCCTGCCTGGTAGACCCCCTATGTAAGTTCAAGCAAGATTCGATCTTTGGTATTATTTGCCCTCAATGGTGCCTTCCAGGTAGTGGCGTTTTTATATTCATCCACCTCAGCGATGATTTTTGAAATCGACCTCACGGCTAAGTTCTCTCTGGTAAGCTTGCTCACAGCGGTGCAGAAAAGTTGGTTTGTTAGCAGCAGCTGGCGCGCACCTTTCAAACTGCATGTAACGCACGTGATCGAGAAAATATGCCCACAGCTGATCACCGTGATCGAACTGAATTTGATCGCGATCCCTAATCGAGATCGTATAAGCGCCCAGCCCTAAGTTGATGTGCCATTTGGGCAAATTCCAACTAATTCAGACTGTACAAAAACATAATGGTTATTTTAAGAACATTTTCTATAAACCTTGGATGTACATTCGCTAGAGCATAACAAGTAAATCAAAAAGTGTTTTCGCTTAAAAAGTACATAAATAAAATTTTGTATCATGTACCTCTTCACACCAGTAAAAAGCATTCACATCAGGAAAGTTATTTTGCTGTGGTCCTGACCAATATATAATATATATGCATAATATATATATATATATATATATATATATATATATATATATATATATATATATATATGTATAATATATGCAAGTGGAGCAGAATTTTTCACTAAAACCATACAGTAAAATTTGGAATTTTACTGTGAGAGAGAGCCTGCAGCATGTGAGTGTGAATTTAGTTAGTTACGAAGTTACTGTTGCATAATTGCACAACTAACTACTTGTAGTACACCTGGGCACTGAGCCTACAGAACGATGACCAAAATTCACTTCACCTGAAATCATTTCCTGACACTATTTGATATCATCAGATATCATTGTAGTAATTGTCCCTGGATCAAAGATTAAAGTGATTATTCGGCATCATTCAATCATAGACTTGACTTTTGCTGGTCTAGACAGCGAGGAGAATCAAAGACTTTGGAAGAACATTGGGCGAATGCAAATGAGCAGTTGACAGTGAATCGACCGCATTTTGGTGGTGTAAACTGCTCTTTTTGTTGCAGCCCTGAGTCATGTCGTATCATTCAGTAAAAAGAGGGTCGTAACAAACGTGTTCCTATCCTGTAGGACTACAAAAATTTGAGACATCACTCTAAACTGTGTGCTGACTACGTACAGAGATAAAATGTTTAGCGGAGGTACGTAGGATGGCATCGCCAGTCTAACAACAGTTAGCATGCTCATATAAAAGGGCTATGATTGAATGACCGAATTATTCTAAGTTATACTAAGTTATTAAGCCCGCCCAGTAACTCCCTCTCCAATTAGAACATTGTGATTGGCTAAACAACTTCGAGCGTTGTGATTGGATAGACACCTCCGACTTACGGCTTATAGCTAGGTATTCGCTGAGCAAATTCAATTCCCTACCGCTAGATCTAGAGTTCTAGGCTAGAGTCAAGCCACATTCACTGTACAAATCTAGTTAGTATAAAAAGAAGAGCATTAATAATATATGTAATATATGACCAATTATTAATTTATTGTATCCACACACTGTAGTGGTTTTAATGAAATGATATAAACTCTGTATATAAAGAAATTGTGGTTAATTTGTGGTCTGAGAAGTAGGTTTGTATCTGTAATATACTTAAACTGAAAACTGAAAGTCTACAGCTAATCCAAAATGCAGCAGCTAGAACACTCACTAGAACTAAGAAATATGAACATATTTCTCCCATTCTAGCATCTCCACACTGGCTTCCTGTCAAAAGTCGAATTGACTTCGACTTATGGGGCGATGGTGCCACAGTTGGTAGAGGTGCCGTTCGGCAACCGGAGGGTTGCAGGTTCGAGCCCCACTCCGCCTGAACCCATCGAGGTGTCCTTGAGCAAGATACCTAACCCCAAATTGCTCCTGGTGAGCAGGTTGGTGCCTTGCATGGTTGCCTCTGCCACCGGTGTGTGAATGGGTGAATGTGAGGTATACATTGTAAAGCGCTTTGAGTGCTCGTAGGAGTAGAGAAGCGCTATATAAATACAGTCCATTTACTTCAAAATCCTTCTCATGACGTATAAGGCACTCCTGCATATATTACAGATTTACTTGTTCCATATCATCCAGCAAGACCTCTGAGATCTCAAAATGCTGGCCTCCCTGAAAAAGTGACCATATCTAAAACTACAATTGGGGGAAGAAGAGCTCTTGCCTATCGACCACCTCTTCTATGGAATTCTATTCCTCCCTACATTCGCGAAGCGGACACTCTCAATACCTTTAAGTCTAGACTTAAAACCTTCCTTTTTGACATTTCCTATAATTAGGAGTGGGCCATGGCATATCACCACTCCTCTTGGGCTTTCCTGGGAGGGCTACCTCTGCTGTTTTTCCAAGGCGGCCACTGACCACCCCCTTCTGGGTTGGTGGGATGCCATGTACCATACCTTAGTTATGCTGCGATAGCCTAGTGCTGCCACCCTCTGCACACTTTCCATCCTGTACAACCCTCTTTCTCCTCTCTATCTCTCTCCCTCTCCTCACTCTAGCTAGATTATATGGCACATATCATGAAGTGATATCCTCCTAGATTGGCCTAATCCTCTTGTTTCTGTTTCTTTTTGTTTCTCTTGCCTCCTCTGCCCCGACGCACTGGCTGAGTGATGAACCTCCCGTACCTCCCTGCCACCAACCCTACCCCACTACGGATGCTGACCAACCTCCCCGGAGCCACACACACATCCTCCCCTTTTCTCTGAGGCCCGTGATGGAACTGGCCTGATGGCCCCCTGATGACCACTACTTAGATGGCGACCAACACCCAATGAACTCTGATCCCACTCCAACTACTGACTAATCCCACACTCCAACTACTGACTCCATCCCTTGGCCCTGACTGTCACACAAACTATGTGTATATCATCTCTGACTACATTCAGTACTCATACTGTTTTGTGTTAACCATGGTCAATCTATGCATCAGACTTTACGGATACTTTATTAGGCCCCAGGCAGGTAGGCTGAGTCCATGAGGCGTGGATCTGCCTAAGGTTTCTTCCTACATAACAAATTATTTACAAAGCGAAGGGAGTTTTTCCTTGCCCCTGATTCTCATGGATGCTTCCCGTACTGTCTGTAAAGTGCCGCGAGACAATGTACTGTATTTGTGCGCTCTACAAATAAAATTGAATTGAATTGAAAAAATATGACGTGGAATATGATATGCATACATTTAGCATATACTGTAGGCCTATGTCAATATGTGTAAAAATGGGATATTGTGTGACCATTTCTGCTCCACTGGAATATATTAGACATTTAATGAAGGTTTGTCAGCAGAGGGGAGGTTCATTACAGAGTCATTGGTGAAGTTGAGGATGTTTTTCAGTGCTGACAGCAGCAGCTCGTCCACTTCATCGATCAGCTCCATCTCCTCATGGTAGTTCCTCACTGGGTAGATACAGTTCATGGGGATACCCAGTTTCGTGCTGCACTGCTTCATCTAAACACACACACATATACACACACACACACAAACACACACAATTACTAATTACACACACAAATAAAATATTTGTTGCAAGTTTGCATTAAACATGTGGTTAAACAGTGTAGTTTGCGGGGACCGCCTTCCATTCATACCCCCTCTCAGACATCTCTCCACTCCGACATCCTTCCATTACGACATCACAATTTGTTGGTTTGCTTATTTGTTAGTTTGGTTAGTTGTTAGTTTTGATCACACACTGTAGTTGGACTGAATTGTTGTTGCGTTAACAATGGTTGCGTTGGAAGATTTCTATGCCGCGCCATCGGAGCGCTTGTTAGTTGCTTTAAAAAAGGAGCAGTTGTTAAAAGTGGCTGATCATTATAAAATTGAACTGACGCCATTGCATAAGTCGGCTAAGAAAGAACAGCTAGTCGATTTTATTCGGGAATTTTTGAAGGAGAAACAGGTCTTGCCTAACGTAACACCAATTAATCCATCTTCGGAAGCGCAGGTTAATGCAACAGCGAGTAACGTTATGCCTGAATCTAGTGCTAGTATCCAGCCTGATCAATCTGACCTTTTAAGCTTTGAAGAACAAAAACAGCTGTTGCAAATGCGATTGGAATGGGATCAAAATAAATTTCAAATGGAACAAGATATGCTCAAAAGGAAATTGTCCATTGAACAAGACATGCTGGATAAGAAATTGGAGCAGGAGACACAAGAAAAAGAAAAAGACCGTTTGCTGGAATTGGAAAAACTTAAAAATGAGGAACAGCAGCGGGACATAGAAAGAATTAGACTAAGGCTGATTGAGGAGGGTAAACATGAAGGGGATAGACCGTCTTCTAAGCCTAGTTTTGCTGCTATGATAAAGTTTTTGCCAAAGTTTAACGAAAGAGATCCAGACATATTTTTCTCTTTATTTGAAAGCATTGCGTCTGATCGTTGTTGGAATGATGAAGACAAAACCATACTGTTACAAACTGTCCTAGTCGGCCACGCGCAAGAGGCTTTTGTGGCGTTAACACCTACCGATAGGAAAAGTTATGAAGCAGTAAAGCAGGCTGTTCTAAAATGTTATGAGCTGGTGCCCGAAGCCTATCGCCAACGTTTTCGGGGTTGGCATAAAGGTGACGGGCAAACCCACACTGAAGTAGCTAGAGAATTGTCTAGTCTGTATAATCGTTGGCTGGCTGCGGAGAGTGTGGAAACTTTTGATGCATTGCAAGATCTAATGATCTTAGAGCAGTTTAAAAATATATTGCCTGAGAAAATTGCGACTTCATATTAACGCATAAAAGTACAGGTAATGTTAAAGTGCGTGAATATCCTCCTTCCCGTTATGAATATGACCGCAGAGAACATCGCGCAGGTCGTGTTCATAATGGCCCTATGGGTAAATGGGATTCTCCTTCTGATAAGTGTAAAACAAGGGAGTCTAACAGGGGCGAAAAATGTCATTATTGTTTAGAATCAGGGCATTGGAAATGGGAGTGCCCAGTGTTGCATGCACGTTATAAGCCTAAACCTAAACCTAAAGCTGTTGGGTGCGCTTCCTTTGCTGTGCATCGAGATAATACTGTTGCGCATCCAGAGAGTGCTGTTGTGTCTGAGGTGGCTCAGTTGTCTAGCGCTAAAAATTGTGTTCAGCCTAATATTGGTGATGGCGAAAATGTTGAAAATGTGTCTGAGCGCTCACAACCCACGTTATCCGAAGTGTCAGACTATGCGCCGTTTATTAGTGACGGGCTGGTCTCATTGATAGGCGATGCACATATGACACCGATAAAAATTCTCAGGGACACAGTACAGGATCATCTGAGAGCTTTATTTCTGCTTCAGTGTTGCCATTTTCCTCAGTATCAGACACGGGGAAGTTTGTTTTAATACGGGGAATTGGCTTAGAATCATTTTCTGTACCTTTACATAAAGTGAAGTTGTGCTCTGGGTTTGTAAATGGCGAGGTTACCATTGCCGTGAGACCATCCCTTCCCATAGATAGGGTTCACGTCATACTAGGCAATAATCTTGGGGGATTATTGGTATCACCACCGCCCGTTGTAACAGCGGTACCTCTGCCATCAGCGGAAACAGACAAGTGTTCGCAAGACTTTCCAGAGGTGTTCACCGCCTGCGCGGTGACGCGGGCTATGGCTCGCTCGCAGGCAGAGGCACCATCTGAGGTGTCTAAAACGTCTGTTGCTGGTTTGTTTATTCCTAAATTACCGGCCCCTTTGTCTCATGATGAGCTGGTTGAAGCTCAAGGTAATGATCAGAGCTTGGAGAAATATTTTTCATTAGCTTCACTTGATCCAACTAAGGGTTACATTGTGCAAAATGGCCTTTTGCTCAGAAAGTGGTTGCCGTCTGTTGAGCCCGATGTGGCAGGTCAGGTGATGCAAGTCGTGGTGCCTGATAAATATCGTGTCTTAGTTTTGGAAACTGCACACGGTCAAGAGTCTGGTCATTTCGGTGTTAAAAAGACCTACAATCATATATTACAGCATTTTTATTGGCCACGAATTAGACGAGATGTAGCGAGGTTTGTGAAGACTTGTCATGTTTGTCAGGTGGCAGGCAAGCCAAATACCACCATTAAGCCTGCTCCACTACAACCCATTCAGTCCGTAAGCACGCCATTTGAACATCTCATTATTGATTGTGTAGGTCCCTTATCTCCCTCCAAGTCCGGGTGCGTGCAGATGTTCACCGTAAGGCCACCCGTTATCCTATGGCTTATCCATTAAGGTCAATAACAACAAGGTCCATAATGAAGTGTATGACGCAGTTCAGCTCTATTTTTGGGATCCCGAAAGTAGTTCAGAGCGATCGGGGCTCAAATTTTACCTCCAGAACGTTTGTTGCTGCTATGAAGTTGTTGCATGTGAAGCACAAGTTGAGCAGCGCGTATCATGCGGCCAGCCAGGGGGCGCTGGAGCGTTTCCATGCGACGTTGAAGTCCTTGTTGCGCGCATACTGCGTGGAAATGAAAAGTGATTGGGAGGAGGCTTTACCATGGCTTTTGTTGGCTGCACGGGGGGTAGTTCAAGAAAGAGTCTCAAGAGAAAATGAAACGGCTTTATGATCGCAAAGCGGAGGCCAGGGAGTTCAGTCCAGGTGACCAGGTTTTGGTGCTGCTGCCAATCCTAGGCTCACCGTTTACAGCAAAGTTTGCCGGCCCCTTTACGATCGTGCGTCTCTGATACCAATTATGTTCTGTCAACGCCCGAACGCAGAAAAAACACGCAGTTGTGTCATGTTAATCTGTTGAAGCCGTACTACTCTGCTTCTCCAGGGGTGGCGAGTGTACAGGCTGCAAGTCCTGTTGGTCTGGCTGTTGTGGAGCCGCCGCCCATTGCTCAGGTGGCAGCTGAGGATGGCGTGCGTGTTCCTGATGAGTTTTACAGGGGCGTCTGAATAACACGCAGAATCTTGCTGAGCTGGATAGCTTTTTGGGACATTTAAGTGGGGAGCAGCGGGATGAATTAAAGTCCTTAATTTTTGATTTCCCCTCTTTGCTTTCTGACACACCGACCTGTACAAATCTAATCGAACATGACATAGATGTACAGGATGCCCGTCCGGTTAGGCAGAGATTTTATCGTGTGCCTTTAGAAAAGAGTAAAAGCATGGAGGCAAGCGTGCAATATCTGCTTGATAATGATCTGGCCAAACCGTCCTATTCCAGCTGGGCATCTCCGTGTTTGCTTGTTAAAAAATCAGACGATACATATCGGTTTTGTACTGATTACAGAAAAGTTAATGCATTGACAAAGCCCGATTCCTTTCCGTTACCGCGGATTGAGGATTGCGTTGACCAGGTCGGTAGTGCTCATTATGTCAGCAAATTTGATTTATTGAAAGGTTATTACCAGGTGCCGTTAACAGCTAGAGCGCAGGAAGTGTCTTCTTTTATTACACCCTTTGGTTTGTACTCATACACTCGCATGAGTTTTGGACTTTGCAACGCCCCTTCAATTTTTCAACGACTCATGAATAGAGTCGTTGCGGGGTTGGAGGGGTGTGCTGTTTATTTGGACGACGTGGTTTGCTATTCAGATACATGGGGGGAACATCTGGACCGTATCCGTGCATTATTCCAGAGGTTGGTGGCAGCAACTCTCACTGTGAATCTTGCGAAATGCGAGTTTGCCCAAGCCACCGTCGTTTATCTGGGGAAAGTAGTTGGCCAAAGTCAAGTGCGTCCAGTCAACGCTAAAGTATTGGCCATAGAGAACTTTCCGACACCGTCCACGAAAAAAGAGCTCATGCGCTTCCTCGGTATGATTGGTTATTACCGCAGTTTCTGTTGTAATTTTTCCACTGTGGTTTCCCTGCTGACGGATTTGCTAAAGGGGGCTGCCAAGTTCGTCTGGTCGGCGGAGTGTCAGCAGGCATTCCAGGATGCAAAATTATTGTTAAGTTCGGCACCGGTCTTGGCTGCACCTAAATTGGGTCAGCCGTTTCAGCTACAAGTTGACGCCAGTCACGTTGGGGCTGGCGGGGTTCTGTTACAAAGCGATGACGATGGTCTTGAGAGGCCTGTTTGTTATTTTTCCCGGAAATTCAACAAACATCAATTGAATTACTCCGTTATCGAAAAGGAGGCGTTGGCGCTCATTTGGGCGCTTCAGCATTTCGAGGTCTATGTGGGAGGGGGTTGCACCCGATTGTGGTCTATTCGGACCATAACCCCCTCACTTTCCTTCAGTCTTTAAAAAGTTCCACCAACCAGCGTCTTTTACGTTGGGCATTATTTCTTCAGCCTTTCCGTTTAGTAATCCGGCATATCCGTGGCGTGGAAAATGTGCTAGCCGATGCACTTTCCCGCGCCCCGGATGAGTCTGGTTAATTGTCTGTTTCCCCATTCACGGTGTTCCCGCTCACTGTTTTTCCCGCTCAATAGGTGTTGTGCTCTGCTTGTCCTTAAAGATGCTGTCCAAGGTACCGGATTTGCAGGTTGCAGAATGTGGTGCAGAAGGGGCGGGTGAGAATGGTCACGGGTGCATTTGTTTTGGGATGTGTGTGAGAGGCACTTGGTGGTGGTTTAGTTTAAGTCTTTTCAGAGTGTGTGACTTAAGTTTTGTTATTCTTTCTAGTTTATTTATTATTTGTGTTATGTTGTAGTGGGGGCTAGTCTTTTCAGAGTCCCATTAAGATGGGCCTCTGTTTTTAAGGGGGGGGTGATGTTACGCCCCAGCCTTGCTGGTCGTAGTCGGGGCCTGTCCTGGTCTGTGTGACTACTATTCATTGTCTTTGTCCATCTGTCCCCAGGCCCACAGGTGGAGCTGTAGCCTTGCCTGGCTGCTTGAGCCTAAGTGGGAGGCCTACTTAAGGAGGGCTTCCTGGTTCCTCTTCCTCTCTCTTGATCACTCTGCTCTGGCCATCGGTCTGGGTGGCTGGCTGCAGCCTGGCTCCTGCATTACACTTTCTTACACCACACTCCATTTACTGATGCACACCACACTTTTGGTTAACTACTACATTTACTGATATGCATTATTTACTTTAATAAACACGTATTGTTTACTATTTTAAGTCGGTGTGGTCTCCCCTTCATGTTTTGGCCATCATACGAGCCTGGTGGTCCTGACACTACTAACTTACTTAAAATAAATTCTTGGTAAAGAATCCCAACATGATCATGTTTTTAATTCTTACATTCTCATTTGACAAATTGGTTGTTGCAGTTGGATTTCAGTCCTGCATCATTGTAGGCTATCATTGTAGCTGTAGCGCATACAGTGTAGGCTGTCTCTGAAACTGAACTTTCCGAACATCCTTCTTTAGGTTTAAGCATGTCCGAGTGTACGCACCGCGCAGATTTTTTTCTGGTTTTATAGCCTTTGGATATGGGCCTATTCTGTATTCTGTCAGTGTCAAAAATTCAGCAAAGCCCAAATTCAACTTGAGCAGTGTGTGAGCGAGTGGAGAGAGCTGTGCTCCAATGATCAAACCTCAAAAGCATCATCATAATTTACGCATATCTAGATATTTACAAGCCAAACTTAATATGGCATATGATTAGGCTTAGCCTATATATATTTTAGTTGAATCCATTGTCAATCTTATGATGTAGGCTATGTTTTGAGTGGCCTCGAATTCGTGAGCCTATCATGCCAGATTGAAAAGCTTTGTGAGCCTTGTCAAGCGACTATTTGATTCAACCGCTCCAAAAAGACGATCAGACCAAACCATCTCATTTGGAAGGGGGGGACTCCCTCAGATGGAAGGACACATATTATCTGATGTTCCAAGCTGAGGTTGTATTCTCATATTCACGTGTTTCTTTATGCTCACATTTCAGACTACTTTAGGAGAATAGATAATTGTCCAATAATAATTTTCGTCTTATGTAATACTGGGACAGAAAGGGCCCTTTGGAATTCATGGACCCTGGGCCCCCGCCCATAAAAAACCATAGGTTAATCCGGCCCTGGATCCAGGGCAAACGTTTGGCGTTGATCCTGGACTCTTAAATACTTGGTGATACACAGTCACTTACCGTGATCAAGGCAGTGATGTTTGAAAAGACTTGACAGCAAGTAAATTTTCCATAAAGCTTTCAGCTGTTTTCATGTTCTTTCCCCTTCACATTTGATTAGCCGTCTGATGCATGCATCGAACTTCAAGGCTATTGCAATTAACTTCATGCAGATGTTGCAAGCTATAGGATTGTATATGAAGTATAGCCCATTGATTAGGCTACCTCACTCACGTCAGATGCAGCGGGTGAGGTAACAGGTTTGTTAATGATGTAGCCCATGTTTGATAGATAGGCTATTACATATAGACACGTGTATTTTCTGTTGATTAATTTATGACTTGCCGCTTTTCTGAATCAGTAACCCGGCGGATACTTGTGCAAAACAGATCTTGTCTTCTTGTGATATGGGAAACGATTTGATACACGAGTCTGTTTGTGATAACATTAGCAATCTGGCTTATTATTAAGTTGGAAAAACGATGCAGACATACTTTTACATTGAAAAACTAGAAAAGCGCTCATAGAGTGCAGACCTCCGCCAAGACAATATGGTCACAGACACAATATACAATTATATAAAATTTCATCCAAATATATAAAATTTCATCCAAATCTGTGCAGTAGTTTTCGAGTTATCTTGCTGACAAACAAACAGACAAACCAACGCGACTGAAAACATAACCTCCTTGGCAGAGGTAATTACTGTAATGTAACTGTAGATGAAATAGTTATGCCTGATACACCATGAAAAAGCATTGGGACTGTAAGTAGAGGCAACCACGACTCCCCTAAGTGACGTAGTGCCACCATTAGAATGTTCATGAGTACTGTATAAAAATAGCTATTAAACCCCCCCCCCATTCACTTTCATAAAAAATATAAAACAATTTTTATATATGTATATGATACAAAAATGTTTCTACATACATTACAGATCAATATAATGTGTAAATTCACTGAAAAAGTAACCTGAAATACATCATGACAAAGTCAGAAATAAAACAAGGACATGTATAGGAGATGCTTTTGAAAGATGGAGACAGCAAAATATTTTGAAAATGATTGTAGTACCAATTTTGGCCACAATCCTGCACACTGCTCCTTTAATTTTATTATTTCATCTGTTGGTCTACCCTTGTTTTCAGTCTAAAAGAGTGCTTAGCTCCATGTCTTTTAGCAATTTGTTGGACTTTGCACCAGGGAGAATCCTCGCTGTATGCAGTGTTCACACATTCTGTACAGGCATGTTCAACAAGGAACGTGATATTCTTTGTTGTTCCCTGGTAAAATAATAGTGTGCTTTTTAAAGTAATATGAAAATGCCTCAAAATGAAAATGTCCTGTTAATATAAGCAGTGCAGAGGACACACACACACACACACACACACACACACACACATACACAAACATACCTTCTCTTTGATATTGTTGCTGTGACAGACTTTTGTTAAGTCCTTGGATACCTCAGGACATGTGCTACACACTTTTGTCATTACTGCCACCACATGAATTCCTGCAATAATAGACACACACACACACACAAACACACACACACACACACACACACACATGCACAAGCACACAGTTTGTCACAATGTGTAATTTCCTTGGAATTCATACAGTTTTGAATATTACAGGCTCACATATGGACCCACATGGTAGAATGTCACAAAACAAAACAGTTGTTTTGCCCCTAAACACAAGGCAATGTATGCACAGCAATGCTTATTTTAGTACATGTTGGTCAACATGGTTGTTTCCTCCATTTCTGCTCATTTGCCCCCACCCCAATACGCATGATCAGCATTTTATTACAATAAACAATAATCAACCATCAACAGTATGTCCAACTCACCTAGATCACCAGCTTTTTTGCGGACGTTATACATCTTATCGATGAGAGATTGTTTTAGCTGGGAGATTGTTTCTCCTGATACCACGATGATCAAACAGTGGATTCTTTCATTCACTTTGGGACTGTCTTCATCTTTCTCCGTAGACTGGGCTTCTTTCTTAAACTAGAGAGAGAGAGACTCTGTATGTTTCTGACATTCAATGCGCTTTAAAGTCTAGTGTTGTGCTAGTCATATGTGTCTACAGGTGTTTACAGCATTGTGTCTACTACCCAACAAATAGCCTAGTGAAACAGCAGTCAACGCTAAATGATAAGGGAATGAAAGCTTCGGTAACACTTTACGGTAAGGGTACATGAATTATCATGAATTCATGCATGAATTAAAACATGATTCATGTATTACTTCATCTCTGAATGTCTAATTAGTCATCAGGAATTAACATGAATTCGTTGTTTGTCATTAATGATCGCCTGCTAAAATAGCACATGATCTTAAGCATTAATTTAATTACTCTGGGTACATCATTATAAGTCATGATTAATTAGCATGAGGGTCATTTCATGTCATTTCACCCAATGCCTCCTGCTTGACCATCTCAGAATTTCCTGAAAAAATTCTAGTAAAAAGATAGCATTTTTAATAGTAAGAATCCAAAATATTAGCTTCATACGGTCAATAGTTTTTTTATAAAAAATATTTCAAATGACATGCTTTTTGGTCACCATAATCTAAGGCCATTTTTAAACAGCAATATCTGGAAAACCATCTCACCTATAGCCTTCAAATTTTCTACTGTCAATATGTGGTAGTTATAGCCTCCATACATGGAATATCAGGATTGTAGCTCATGATATAGGCACTCAAACTTCTACCAAAGTATGGCTTGGCAATATGAAATGGCAACTTTGAAGAGTTGTCAAGACCCAGGTTTTGGAGATAGAAGACCCATATTTTACAGGAAGTATCTCACGTAACGGGTTAAACAATCTACAAAAAATGGTCACTCTAAGATGAACAGATCCACAGGTATTAGGCCTAAAATATGGGGAAAAACACATTTTTGCCCAACTCCAGAGCCATATTCCGAAAAACTGAGTTAATGGATCAGGTCCATTTTTTTATTTTTGAAAGATCAAATTATTGTTAAACTTATATGAAAAAAAATTGGGAGGGTGTTTTGCCCCATTTCATCACAATTAATTTTCAAACGTGGGATATGTGGGTGGGTGATTGTTTTTTCCTCTTGATTCCTAGGGGTGTGTCCACCCTATTTCAGAGCCATATTCCAAAAAAACTGAGTTAATGGACCAGGTCCATTTTTTTTTTTTTACTTTGAAAGATCAAACTATTGTTAAACTTACATAAAACATTTGAGAGGGTGTTATGCCCCATTTTGTCACAATTAATTTTCAAACATGGGGTATATGTTGGGGTTTTCCTCTTGATCCCTGGGGGTGTGTCCACCCAACTCCAGAGCCATATTGCAAACATTGACTTTTGTCTTATGACAATGTTTACCTTTACCACGTGTGACTATATTTACATTGCCATGTCAAAGTCAATCAACTTTATTTGAGACATGTTTTAGATACTCCTCCTTTGCTTTTACCTTGGATCTTATGCCCTTCCCTACATGTTTCTGTTATCATTTCAAATACAGATGCTTCTATGTGAAGTAATATCTGCATTCTGCATCTGAAAGAAGTAATCTCGACCAAATGCAGCAGCAATTCTGTATTACATTTCACAACTATGTATTTTTTTACTTTCCAGATTCAAATGTAAGACTTAGTTATCTTAAACATTTGCTTGTCTGGTTTAGACAGAAAAGATTTCAGGCATAGCATCATTAAATTCATCCAGCCCAACCAAACAGACATGGCTTCTACATCATGGTGGTTGACAGACACACC
>JAODXP020004360.1:7500-10000 GCA_027497455.2 Sardinella longiceps | reverse complement strand
AAGGGTTAAATTTAGCCAGCTGCACACAGCACACACACAAATACCACACAGCCTCTGTTACCCTGGCAACTACATACTGTACCTACAGAATATATACATACAATATGCTAATGTACCAATATGGAAAATAATATGATAATATACCACTATGCTAATACTAACATACCAATACTAACATACCAATATGTCAATATGCTAATATACCAGTGGACAGTTATTGGAATGATTGACCACAGACAACAAAACAAAGAAAGCAACATATTATAATTGTTGTTGTTGTTGTTATTATAACACTGAAAGATCTTCATCCTAATGTGTCTGTGTGTGTGTGTGTGTGTGTGTGTGTGTGTGTGTGTGTGTGTGTGTGTGTGTGTGTGTGTGTGTGTGTGTGTGTGTGTGTGTGTGTGTTCCTCAGGTGACGTTCACCAAGCGTAAGTTTGGTCTGATGAAGAAGGCGTATGAGCTGAGTGTGCTGTGCGACTGTGAGATCGCGCTGATCATCTTTAACAGCACCAATAAGCTGTTCCAGTACGCCAGCACAGACATGGACAAAGTGCTCCTCAAATACACCGAGTACAACGAGCCCCACGAGAGCAGGACCAACTCAGACATCGTGGAGGTGAGCAGCCTGCACACACACACACACACACACACACACACACACACACCGAATACAACGAGCCCCATGAGAGCAGGACCAACTCAGACATCGTGGAGGTGAGCAGCGAGCACACGCACACACACACACACACACACATACACACCATACACACACACACACTGAGACATACACACACACACACACACACACACACACACACACACACACACACACGCACACAGACATACAAACACACACACACACACACACACACACACACACACACACACACACACACAGACAAACACATACACACACAGACATATACACACACACACACTCGCACACACTCAAGCAGCTGTGTAAGGATCCTTAGTTTAGGGAGCAAAGATTGACTAAGGGAATGAGGGTCTCGGGATACAGTAGGGTCCTTCATTAGTGGACTAGGGTCCTTCATTAATTGACTAGGGTCCTTCTTTAGTGGCCTAGGGTCCTTCTTTAGGGCCCTTCTTTAGTGGCCTAGGGTCTTAAATGGTATCCTAGGGCTTTCCCAGGGATTATTTACTGACTCAAAGGTTGGACAGACTGCACTGAATTATAACCAATCCTGATTGCTCTGAGATCATATAGATTGGCTTTAAAGATTGTGTGTGTGTGTGTGTGTGTGTGTGTGTGTGTGTGTGTGTGTGTGTGTGTGTGTGTGTGTGTGTGTGTGTGTTCTGAGCTGCGTGGTTCCTTGTGCCACCCACCTTGCACATGTCATTCTAGTAAGCTGGGGATGAAGACTCTGTTGCACACACACACACACACACACACACACACACACACACACACACACACACACACACACTCACACACACAGAGGGGATGAAGTGTGTGGCTGATTGCCTTACAGCAGAGCCGTGTTGCGCAACAGTTTGAGCCAGGAGAGCAACAGCAGGAGATTCAGGAGACTCTGGAGATTCAGGGAGACTCAGGAGTGTGTGTGTGTGTGTGTGTGTGTGTGTGTGTGTGTGTGTGTGTGTGTGTGTGTGTGTGTGTGTGTGTGTGCATGTGCTTTTGTGTGTGTGTGTGTGTGTGGGGGGGGGTTCTGTGTGTGTGTCATTAGGAGGGGGTTAACCTTCAGAATCTGTAGAATCTGTGCTGGTCTCCTCTAACTTAATGACTGCAAAAAAACCCCACTGCTCTAGTGTGTGCTCAGCTAGTTTGCGAAGATCCTTTAGTACATCAGCTAGATGCAGACGTAAGGTATACACACACACCATCTACAGCTATTATAAGTGCTGCGTCTTAAAGGAATTATCCGGAGTAAATCAACACGGAGCCCTGCTGTTTTATACTGCTAAGCGCTATTGAAAGCCATCTCAATCATCGAATTTCGTGCTTTTGTTTTGAAATGCCTCATTCTGTTACCGTTAGCTGCCGTTTCGCTATCTCAGTCTGCGTTGCATGAAATTCAGTGATTGACTATAAAACAGTCGGGCTACGTGTTGATTCAATCCGGATAATTCCTTTAATGAACACCCTGCAAATATACTGTAAACAGTGTCTGCTAAGCACAGCAGTTGCTTAACACTGTAAAGATGATGCCACTCTTTTGGATCAGGCTGAGTTGAGGCACGGTCCTGGGCCAGTGTCAGTCAGTAAGGGGATCAGGCTGAGTTGAGGCCCGGTTCTGGCCCAGTGTCAGTCAGTAGGGGGATCAGGCTGAGTTGAGGCCCAGTTCTGGCCCAGTGTCAGTCAGTAAGGGGATCAGGCTGAGTTGAGGCCCGGTTCTGGCCCAGTGTCAGTCGGTTGGTAGGGACTGGGAGTGTGTGAGCTGCTCTCAGGAGACTAACCGAAGGGACCGCAGTCCTGACAGGCCCAGCAAGGAGCTCCGTAATCCAGTGTAATCCCATT
>JAODXP020004358.1:37500-39022 GCA_027497455.2 Sardinella longiceps | reverse complement strand
AGAGAGAGATAGAGAGAGTGAAGGGAGAGAGAGAGAGGGGGGGGAAGAGAAAGTGAGCAAATAGAATGTAGTGAAGGGTGTCTGTGCTGTGGGTGTTGGATGGATAGAGAAAGAGAGAGTTAAAGAAATAAAGAAAGAGAGAGAGGGGGGGGTAAAGTTACTAAAATAACAGGCCTAAAGTAACAGGCCATTCTATGAGTTACTTCCTGCTTCCTTGTTGAGGCTAATGCTGATTGGCTCCCACTGGGGATGAGACTGCATCTGATTTGTAACATTGGTCTATGTTCTATTCATGTTCTATTCATGTTCTATTCATGTTCTATTCGTGTTCTATTCATGTTTTTAATGCCTTGTGTTTGATTAATGCCTTCCTTGTTTCTTGGTCATCATCATGGATGGCTCCTAGACTCTCCAACCTCCTGAGACAAAACAGCATGACTGGGTCATTATTTTTCTGTAGTGTCATTGGAAGACGTAAAGACGAATGCATGTGCATGCATGTATGTGTGTGTGGCGAATTACAACTATTTCTCTGCTCAAAACTCCTCCGTTATATGTCAGCTGACTTCCTTTTCATATCAAACAACATCTCAATGTACCCACGCCACCCAAATCAAACTCCTCCTCCTTGATCTTAAAATTAACATCACGCATCTCTCATGCGCACTTCAGTTTGCCACCCACTCCGCCTTTGTCTTTCTCTCTCATAAACACGCAAACACACAAACACACACACACACACACACACACACACACACACACACACACACACCATGGCCTCTTACACTGGGCTGCTCGTGTACTGCACAGGTGAGTAGCTATGGTTTGCATTGGTCTTTGGTCCCAGCTTGACCAGCAGAGCCTGATTTAGTCTGCTTATGATGGTTTGTTTGTTTTGATCAGCTTGCGTTGTGCCATCTCTGTTCTATGTTTTATATTTGAGTTGTGATGGTTTAGCTGGTCTGAGTCGTTATGCCAGCTTATCCTTTAGTGTCCAGTTTACTGTAATTAACTGAACTGGTCGGTCCAGCATAAGTAGTTTGTCCATCTTGGGGTTAAACCAGCAAAATACCAGCATCAATACCAGTAAAAACTGCTATAAAACCATACCATCACTAGTATAGACAAGCATATACAATCCAAATCTTCTTGATGCGATTGTGTGAAACTGAGCTCCATCTTACAGTGGTTTATTTTGAGTGTATTATACTTCAGTTGTGTTTCAAAATGTTAATACTTTGCTATTGATGTACAAAATAAATCTGTCTAAATTATTATGTGTGTGTGTGTGTGTGTGTGTGTGTGTGTGTGTGTGTGTGTGTGTGGTGTTGTTTTTTGTGTGTGTGTGTGTGTGTGTGTAGGTGTGTTTTTTGCTGCGTATTCCATGCCCAGCTCAGTGGTGGTGCCTGTTGGTCAGTCGGTCCAGATGAGTTGCTCTAAGGGTCTCTATGGGAGTCTTAGCCCAATTGTCTGGTTGAAACAAACCAAGCAGTCTGCCCCAGCCTGTGTTCTAACCATTTGG
>JAODXP020004358.1:7500-30000 GCA_027497455.2 Sardinella longiceps | reverse complement strand
ACACAGATTGTCACACCAGTGCACCAATAGTAGGCCAATTTAGTTTTAGTTAGTAACACTGAGGCCCAAGGCCTTACAGGCACTCTGAGGCAATCTGTTAAACATTTTTAAGTATTTCATCTAACTGCAAACACTCTTGTTCTGTCTGTTCCTATTCAGATCCTGGTTCTCCCCCCTCAAGTCCAGGAGAGCAGGTCAGCTTCATTCATCTACTGATGAGTCACATTATCATACACAAATTCCAAACAGCAACCTTTTATTTGTTTTATTTGAATGCCTAAAGCTCTTGGTTACAGCATCCTCTGGTATCTTAGTAACAGCATCCTCTAGTGTTTTAGTTACAGCCTCTTCTGGCCTCTTAGCAACAACAGCCTCTGGTCTCCTAGTACCAGCCTCCTCTGGTCTCTTAGTAACTGCATCCTTAGGCCTCCAAGTTACAGCATCCTTGTGGTTACAGCATCCTCTAATTGATCTTGTACTGTATGTTTCTGTGTTGCAGGAATCAGCCATGGTGAAATCTGCAGGTCTGAGCTACACAGCCAGAGAGGAGAGAAGATCAACCTTTGACCCAGATCACACAGACACATGGGTGTTATATTTTGCCAGATGTTAGATAGGATTTTTTTTTTTAATTATACGTAGGAATGTTGGTTGTCTATTTGTTTATACTTATAATGTCCTTATATCCAAGTTTGTTTGTACATGATATAAAAATGTCTTCATATCCAAATCTAAATCAGTGTGTTTTGCTAAGCAGTGCCACAGCAGCCCAACTGTGTTTTTTTTGTCAGAGAAGTTCAACTACATTTTTTTTGTCAGAGGAGTCATTGTCACTCACTGCACCAGTGTGGTTGAGACAGGAAAGGGCCTTAAGCACCAAGCAGACAGCAGGAGCCAGACAGTGTGTGCAACAGTATCCTCCCTCCTTCTATGACAGAAGCATTTAGCAGACAGCAGTTATGCTGATGTGTCATCAGGTGAAATAACCTCTCATGCATGTCAGCCTGTATGTTGAGAACGGTCAGGCTGATGTGTGCATTCAATTCAATTTCAGTTTTATTTGTAGAACGCTCAAAAACATACACTGTCTCGCGGCGCATCAGGACTGTTGTACTGTGGTTACTAAAAATGGCCTCCTGTGCACATTTCCCCTGAAACCCGTTGCAGCCCAGTGGGTTTCACATCATTTGGACAGTGGTGCTTGAAGCTGCTAACTGCTCATTAAGTAGACAGCAGGACCCAGACTGGGTGTTACAGTGATCTCCCTCTATGGCTGAATTAACATGGGAGGATTCCGCTGGCCTTCTGTGCTGATGTTTGTATGCGTGGTGGTCTATTACTGCCACTAATCCCAACATAAGTACACATACGCACCTTTATGTACAAACAAACACACACACACAAACACACACACACGCTCATCTCTATCTCATCTGCGGAAAGGGTGGGGGTGTGAAGGGTGCCGGTCAAAACACCTTAAGGCATCATGTTTATTAACACCAAGCAGCTCATGCAAGCGAGTGTGTGTGTGTGTGTGTGTGTGTGTGTGTGTGTGTGTGTGTGTGTGTGTGTGTGTGCACCTAAAAGCCACAGCACCATGGCCAGAGTGCATGTGTGTGTGTGATGAGCTGAGGTGCTTTGAAGTTAAACCATAAGCAGGACGCTCTGAGAGGGGGTCAGACCAGGCAATACACAGTGTGTGTGTGTGTGTGTGTGTGTGTCTGCAATGGCTTTCATACAAGGGGGTGGAGTTAGACCAGACAATAATTAGTGGGACCAAAAAAACACTTCATGGCTGTGAACTCTTCAAAACTTTCACTCTCTTTGTGTGTGTGTGTGTGTGTGTGTGTGTGTGTGTGTGTGTGTGATTGTGCAAAGAGCTGATGAGGTTCTGAAACAAAACACTTTGTGTGTGTGTGTGTATGTGTGATCTTTTGTGCTCAGCACAATGAGGTTTCAGAAATAAAAAGTTGAGCACCTACAGTTAATTACTTGTGGGAAGCAGTAGTGTGTGCTGCACTGTGTGCTGGGGCACAAGCAGCATGTAGCACATGTAGCATAGCAGTATGCCACTACGTTACCCATGGTGCTGTGGGTGTATACCTACCTCTTTTTCACCACCACAAACCAGGTGCCGGTTCTCGGCTGGTGCTTGTACCAGTTTGGAGCTACTTGTCAATTATCCAAGAACCGGTTTGTTTTTCCACAGGTTAAAAAGTAGTGCTGTGTTGCTACAGTACTGCACACGCTTCTGTTGCCCTCCTGGCTTTAATTGCCCGTGTCTTTTATCAGATGTTATGAACTGCACCAAATTTAATGTGTATGATGAACCTGACATCTTGTGGGATTATGTCAAGTTTTGTGGAATTTCATCCATGGGGGGCTATAAAATAAATGAATTTATATGTACATTTAATGACTGTACAACCATCGACCTGTAGATGGTGCTATTAAGCGAAGGGTTACTGGTTTGGGATGATAGGCCTACTGTCTCACACACACACACACACACACACACACACACACACACAGGGCAGAGAATGTGCAGAACTGAGCGCCGGTCATATTTTGTATCGCCATGCGGTACATCTAGTTTCTGACGTCATCGAACTGTAACACACTTAAGCGCGAGTATCAGCTTTTCAAACCTCTGATCTTGGACGATTGATTTGCACAATACGGCGACTATGTGTATGACGAGAACTCGAATTAAAGAAAAGAATTAAAGAGAAGAATGTGCACAGCACTCATGCACTTAGGTGAGACGCATGCACTGGCTTGAAAAAGTCCTCTGTTGTCCTAGCAATGCCACATGGACCACTACTAATCTATCTAGTGGATAAAACTCAACCAAGCTCCATAGTTGGTTAAATACATTTAGTTGTTTTAGGCCTACTGTGATTTGGAAGGTGTCTGTCAGCAATCTACCCTCAAAAAGTTAGCAAACTAAAGGCCCATTCCTACCCTACGGGTCCCTACGTCCATATGTCAGTCCCTTAAGACCTCCATCCGTCTAATCTGAATATCACTGACCCATTTTGTAATCTCAAGCTCCCTGGCTTCATGCAAAATTACTGATGATGTCAAAACACACAACTAAGTACACCTCAAAATTAGGTGTGTTTGTGTGTTTGTGTGTGTGTGTGATCTTGGTCAGAAATAAAGATGATTGGGTGCATGTGTGTCGTGTTAACGCCCCGGTTTAGATCTCCTTCAGCTTTTAGACGTCCGCACACACATCTGAAAGTCGTCATATCTGACTCGATCAACGGTGTTTTTTGCCCCCAACTACACCTTCCAGGCAGCACAGACTAAAAGGCACTACCTTTACCCTATTCCTAACCCTAACCCCCTCAACCCTCATCCTGAGTGCCTTGAATGCAGTGCTGCCTGGAAGGCACAGTTGAGGGCAAAAAATACCAAAGAACACATGACTCCTCCCCCATCACATATAAAACGGACACATTTCTCTTTACCTCAGTTCATCAGTATATCGTCACCTCTCTCTATCTACACACACACACGCATAATACACACACCATGGTTAGAGGCTTCATGTATGGGATACTTGTCTACTCAACAGGTGAGCACTATCAATATATTAAGCAATTAATGTATAGCCTATTAATTTAATACATGGACGTGCGTGTCTACTTCACTTTTATATACTTTTTGATTTAGGCAGGAGTGTATCATGCATGGTGCTCAACTCTTATTGTGTCTCTCTGTTATGGGCGTAATTGTGTGTGTGTGTGTGTGTGTGTGTGTGTGTGTGTGTGTGTGTGTGTGTGTGTGTGTGTGTGTGTGTGTGTGTGTGTGTGTGTATGCGTGATTGCGTGTGTGCATTAATGTGTGTGTGTGTGTGTGTGCGTGCAGGTGTGTTTGTGTGTGTGTTCTGTGTGTGTATCTCAGCAGTGGAGGTGTGTGTTGGTGAGTCGGTCCAGATGAACTGTAACCATGGCGCCCCAGGTGCTGATCAGGGTTTCATCGCCGTCGTCTGGCTCAGACAAATAAACCAATCAGCACCTGTCTGTGTGCTCACCGTTGAGATCAACCAGCAGACCAAAACCTCTCAGATCAAATTCTGTAAGGGATTTAAGAACAGACACTTGAACGCCACTGCAAACAGCGTAAAGTCTACTCTAGAGATGAGGAGTGTGAGTCTGTCTGACTCTGGACTCTACTACTGTGGAACTGTATCAGGGGCTTTTAACAACTACATGAACTTTGGAAACGCCACCTTTCTGAACATCACAGGTAACAGTCTTTAAGCACTTTACTGTGTGTGTGTGTGTGTGTGTGTGTGTGTGTGTGTGTTAAATTGTGTGCCACATACTGTACGTAAATGTCCCAGGTAATCACTAAAAGCTTTAATGCTTTATTTTTCTTAGTACGTGTGTGAGTGTGTGTGTGTGTGTGTGTGTGTGTGTGTGTCTCACAAACTCCTGTGCTACTGTGGCTGTTTTACCAGTGTGTGTCTTCACAGCTCAAGACGAGCATTCCGAGTCAGAACCTGAAGACGATGGTATGTGACCGTGTGTGTGTGTGTGTGTGTGTGTGTGTGTTCAGAGGAACACACTTTTATTTTATTTATTTATTTTACTTTGTTTTATTTGTCCCTTATTTTACCATATCTCACATTAATGAGATATGTCACATATATGAGTTGTGTGTACAGTGACTTTGTATTGTATATGGACTGTTCTTCAACTTCGCCTCGTCCGTTATTTTCTCATATCGGGACACCTCGGTGGCCATTATCCCTTACTTATATTGTTGTATATTGATGTATAGATACTGTATTATGATGCACTATGTATAGTAAGCAATACGCCATGGGGGTTACGCTGGTTTTACCATGGGTGTTGTTATGCACAACGCATAGCAGTGTGCCGTTAGAAACCATGGTAAAACCAGCATAATCACCACACTCAAATTATGTTTCTAAAACTACTCAACCACACTCAAATTGTGTTTCTAAAATGTTTTGCTTACACACTTGCCATTGAAAATACATAATAATCGGTACTACATTATTAGCCTCATGGAGCAAATTTACGCAGGAAAATGAACTAGTTGTTACAAGCCCTTTCCCTTCTATACTGTTGATGGCAAGAAACAATCTTTGCGACAAAGTGAAACCAGTAAGAAAGGCCGCTACTTTCAGCATTTTGTGAGGGATTCACCAGTAAAGCCGGAAGCATGACCCTAAACAAGGCGGTGGATTCCACTGATTATTTGATGGAACACTCGCCCAATTCCAGAACTCAATAGAATGAAATGGTGAGGTGTGTTCTCTCTCCCTAGGTCAGTTCTTCAGTGGTGTGTGTGTAAGTGTGGCTCTAGTCCTGGGGGTTCTCCTTGCTGTTCTCAGTCTGCTGCTTCTCATCCTGATCCTGACCAGAGGTGCGTTGGAAATACATCCAGTAGAGCATTGTATTTTATCAGCATGCCTCAAAGCAACTTTGTCTCACATTAATAGCCTCCTACAAGTAATTCAGCTCACTAACACTCTGAGGTCCAAGGCCTTTCAGACACTTTGAGGTAGTCTGTTAAACGGATACAATTCTAAATATTTCATCTGACTAATAATATCTACTCCTGTGTTGTCTGTTCTTCATTCAGATTCTGGTGCTCCCCCTCATGTCCAGGACTGCAGGTCAGTTCCATTCGTTCATTGATGAGTCACATTATCATACACAATTTCCACACAGCAACCTTTTAACATATTTGATCGCCTAAAGCTTGTGGTTATAGCATCCTCTTGTCCCCATGTAATAACATCCTCTGGTCTCCTAGTAACAGCATCCTCTGATCTCCTAGTAACAGCATCCTCTGGCCTCTTAGTAACAGCATCCTAGCTGGTCTGCTAGCAACAGCATCCTCTGGTCTCCTTGTAACAGCATCCTCTGTTCTAGTAACAGCATCCTCTGGTCTCTTACAGTAGTAACAGCATCCTCTGGTCTCTTAGTAACAACATTGTCTGGTCTCTTAGTAACAGCATTCTTCTGGTTACAGCATCCTAATTGATCTCTACTGTCTGTTTCTGTGTTTCAGGACTTGGTGAAATCTGCAGGTCTGAGCTACACAGTCAGAGAGGAGAGAAGACACACACTCTCCACAGATAACACAGACACATGGGTCTTATATTTTGCCAGATGTTAGACTTTAAAAAATGGAAAACAACAACAACAACAACAACAACAAAAACTATGTGTTTATACTCTGGGATGTTGATTGTTTATATGTTTATACTTGCAATAAAAATGCCTTTCAGTGTATTTTGCCAAGCAGTGCCACTCAGTTCAACTATGTTCAGGCATGGACTGGCCATAGGGCATACAGGGCAATGCCCGGTGGGCCGACATTCATTTTTGGGCCGGGCTGTCATCATTTACATTTACTCATATTTTTCTTGTAGGATATTTTAGTCCAATTAAATCTCTCATCTTCATGTAATGTGTCCAATTTACAGTGTTGTTTTAGCTTGCCATGGAGTTAATATTGAATAAAACCATGGTGGGCCGCATTGGCCAAAAATGCCTGGGCCACTTTTTAGTCCCAGTCCAGCCCTGACTATGTTGCATTTGTCAGAGGAGCCTTAAGCTTTGCTCACAGCACCAGTGTGGCTGAGACAGGAAAGGGCCTGAAGCGCCAAACAGACAGCAGGACTCAGTCTGTGTGTATTAAACTCCCTCTATGACTGGGGCCTCGTGCAAACAGCAGCACCCAGTCTGTGTGTGATAAACTCCCTCTATGACTGGGGCCCCATGCAAACAGCAGCACCCAGTCTGTGTGTGTTAAACTGCCTCTATGACTGGGGCCCCATGCAAACAGCAGGACAATGTGTGTTAAACTCCATGCAAACAGCAGGACTGATGTGTCATGCTACAGGAGGGTGAAATAATCTTCTCATGCATCTCAGTGTAGTTGCCTGTATGTTGAGGTGCACGTTAGAACTGTCAAGCGGCAGTTACAAAAAAATGGCCTGCTGTGCATGACATTGCAAATTTCCCCTGAAACCCGTTGCAGCCCAGTGGGTTTCAGGTCATTTGGACAGTGGTGTGTAGAGGTGCAAACTATTTGTGTAGCAGACAGCAGGACCCAGACTGGGTGTTACAGTGACCTCCCTCTATGGCTGAATTAACATGGGATTCCGCTGGCACTTCTGTGCTGATTTTTGTATGCGTGGTGGTCTATTATAACATACGTACACATACACACCTTTATGCACAAACAAACAAACACACATATGCACACGCACACACACGCTCATCTCTGTCTCATCTGCGGAAAGGGTGTGTGTGAAAGGGTACAGGTCAAAACCTCAAGGCAACATCCTGTTTATCAACACCAAGCAACTCATGCAAGCGAGTCTGTGTGTGTGTGTGTGTGAGCGTGTGTGTGTGTGTGTGAGCGTGTGTATGTGTGTGTGTGAGTGTGTGTGTGTGAGTATGTGTGTTTCTGTGTGTGAGTGTGAGTGTGTGTGTGTGTGTGTGTGTGTGTGTGTGATGTGTGTGAGTATGTGTGTTTCTGTGTGTGTGTGTGTGTGTGTGTGTGTGTGTGTGTGATGTGTGTGAGTATGTGTGAGTATGTGTGTGTGTGTGTGCAGATAAATGCCACAGCACCGTGGCCAGACGCCAGAGTGCAGAGGTGCGAGGAGCTCAAGATTGAGGTGTGTGTGTGTGATGAGCTGAGGTGCTTTGAAGTTAAACCACAGGCAGGACGCTCTGCAACGGCCTTTATATGGGAGGGGGGTCAGACCAGGCAATACACAGTGTGTGTGTGTGTGTGTGTGTGTGTGTGTGTGTGTGTGTGTGTGTGTGTGTGTGTGTGTGTGTGTGTGTGTGTGTGTGTGATTTTTTCTGCTCAGCCCAAGGTTTCGGAAACAAAAACTTTTGTTTGTGTGAAGAAAAGTTATAAATGGCAAACTGCTTTGACCTCAAATGAGTTACAGTAGTTACCTCTATCTCTCTAGAGTATGGGAGAGAATGAGTGAGAAAGAAATAACAGGAAGAAAGTGTGTGAGACAGAGTGAAAGAATGAGAGTAAGAGTGTAAGAATACAAGTAAAGGAGACTGTATAGCTCCTCCAATGTTACCTATGGTGCTGTGGGCTGAGTGCTGTGGATGTATATTAGGCTACCTCTTTTTCATCACCACAAACCAGGTGCCGCTACTCGGCTGGTGCTTGGACCAGTTTGGTGCTACTTGCCTTTTAAGACTGTCATGACTGATAGTATGTTTTTATATGCTTACGCATTACTGATTGTTTTCTCTTTACTATCTTATTTTTTATGAAATGTATGTTGTACGTGTCTCTATTGGGCCTAGAGCCTGTTATAAAGTTTAATAATAAAGTTTAATTATATCCAAGTAGCAGTTATTTTTTCCACAGGTAAAGAATTAATAGTGCTGTGTCACTACTTTGCTACACTCACCTCTGTTGTCATCCTAGCACAATGGACTAGCATTAATCTACAATAGCTGAAAGTAGGCCTAGTATTAGCAGTTTGCAGAGCTCCGTAGCTGGTTAAATACATTAAGTTTGACCCTTTACCTCAAATGTTTTTACAAAGTTAGAGAGAAGTTTTACCTGTAAAATCTAAAAAAATCTGTTGTAAACTAAGAATAGGTATGATGTGATTTCAAATGTGTCTGTCAGCAAACTTTTGACAATCAGAATGTTATAAAGCTAAACTAACTGTTAGCTGAGAGCTAGAGGATAGAGTTTCTACGTCAGCACACACCTCTGTTGTCCTAGCAACTGTACAATGGACTGCTGCTAATCTATCTAGTGGAAAAACCCAACCAAGCTCCATAGTTAGTTAAATACATTTAGTTTGACCTTTTCTCTCAACTGTTTTTGCAAAGTTAGCGAGGTGTACCCAATCTAAATACTCCATTGTTGTGATGTAAGAATATGTTTTGGCCTAATGTGATTTGGAAGGTGTCTGTCAGCAATCTATCTACCCTCAAAACAAGAGCCAGCTAGGCTATTGGCCTATTCCTACCCTACGTACCCCTAGGTCCATATTTCTGTCGCAGGTGTAATCTGGAGTGAAACAACACATAGCCCTGCTGTTTTATACTGCTAAGCGCTATTGAAAGCCACCGCAATGATGGAATTTTGTGCATCGTAGACAGAGTTTGCGAAAAGGCACGAAACAGCAACTGAATGAGGCACCTCAGAAACAAAACCTAACCGATTTATCTCAGTCTGCGTTGCATGAAATTCAGTGATTGCGGTGGCTATCAATAGCGCTTGGCACTAAAAAACATTAGGGCTAAGTGTGGATTCACTCCGGATAATTCCTTTAATACCTCCATCCGTCTATTCTGAATGCCGCTGTCCATTTTGTTTGTAATCGCAAGCTCCATGGCTTCATGCAAAAATGCTGATGAAATCAACTGACAAAATGTCACCTGTTTCCGCAAAAAGGCACATCTCAAAAGTTAGGTGTGTGTGTGTTTGTGGTCTTGGCCCGTGTTGTGTCGGAAATAAAGATGAAGTGGGTGGATGTGTGATGTGATAACGGCCCAGTTTAGATCACGTTCAGCTTTTAGATGTCCGACTCTAAGTCAAACTCTTCCTCCATCACATACACACACACACACACACACATCTCACACACACACACATATGAAACCCGTCATATCTGACTCCTCCCCAATCACATATAAAACGGCCACATTTCTCTTCAGCTCACTTCATCAGTTAATCTGCTGCCTACACGCCACCTATCTCTCTCTCTACACACACACACACACACACACACACACACATAACACACACACCATGTTTAGAAGCTTCATGTATGGGATACTTGTCTACTCAACAGGTGAGCACTATCAATATATTAAGCAATTGATGTATTCCAATTTAATAAATGTCTGAATTAAATAAATGTCTACTTCACTTCACTTTTGTATACTTTTTGATTTAGGTAAGATTGTATCATGCATGGCGCTCAACTCTTATTGTGTCTCTCTGTAATGGGCGTAATTGTGTGTGTGTGTGTGTGTGTGTGTGTGTGTGTGTGTGTGTGTGTGTGTGTGTGTGTGTGTGTGTGTGTGTATGTATGCGTTTGTGCATGAATGTGTGTGTGTGTGCGTGCAGGTGTATTTGTGTGTGTGTTCTGTGTGTGTATCTCAGCAGTAGAGGTGTGTGTTGGTGAGTCGGTCCAGATGACCTGTAACCATGGCGCCCCAGGTGCTGATCAGGGTTTCATCGCCGTCGTCTGGCTCAGACAAATAAACCAATCAGCTCCAGTCTGTGTGCTCGTCATTGAGCTCAACCAGAAGGCCAAAACCTCTCAGATCAACTTCTGTAAGGGATTTAGCAGCAGACACTTGAACGCTACTGCAAACAGTGTGACGTCTATGTTAGAGATGAGGAGTGTGAATGTGTCTGACTCTGGACTCTACTACTGTGGGACTGTATCTGGGGCTTTTAACAACTACATGCTCTTTGGAAACGCCACATACCTGAACGTCACAGGTAACAGTCTTTAATTACTTTACTGTGTGTGTGTGTGTGTGTGTGTGTGTGTGTGTGTGTGTGTGTGTGTGTGTGTGTGTGTGTGTGTTTGCATGTGTGTGCTAATTTGTGTGCTACATACTGTACCTACAGTAATCAATCACTAAAAGCTTTAATCCTTTAGGCACCAGAGGGTTTTTTTTTTCTCCAAAAAACGTTTGATTTTGACATCTTAAAGGAGCAGTGTGTACGATTGTGGCCAATATTGGTTCAACAATCATGTTCAAAAATATTATGCTCCACTTTTCAAAACCATCTCCTATACATATCCTTGTTTTATCTCTCACTTTATCACAATGTATTTCTGAAGCATGATGAGGCCTTGACAACACAAATACCACTTGACTGACAACATAAACACTACTTGTGGGCTGCAACTACAGCTTTTCAAATGCAAATATTCTGCCTGGACTACAACTGTCATATCTGTGTTTAAAATGAACATGATTCGTTCATGTCTGGTGACATATCAGGGCCATTTTATGATTATTTGGAATACATGTCTTACACACTGCTCCTTTATTTTCCAAAGACTATACCTTAAAAGTGATAATAGGTAGAGGCTTTCTGTAAATTAGAGAAATATTACCCAAAGTGTATGTAGTGATTAAGTCCCCCTAACTCTCCTATGAACACTTTGACCTTGTCTAACATTCCCAGTGGTATTAGACAAAAAGGCTTCAACACATGACTGCACTGATTCAATGTGGTATTAAACAAAGATTCTGTATAGAAGCATGATGTTTCTTTGACTTGTTTCTTGATGACGTATGCCAACTAGTGGAATGGAGTTGGAACGAAATACCCTATTTGATATATTTGATAAAGCTATTTCACTTGTTATATTTGTGTGTGTGTGTGTGTGTGTGTGTGTGTGTGTGTGTGTGTGTGTGTGTGTGTGTGTGTGTGTGTGTGTTTGGCTCACAAACTTGACCAGTATGTGTCTACACAGCTCAAGAGGAGCACTCGGAGTCAGAACCTGAAGACAGTGGTATGTGACCGTGTGTGTGTGTGTGTATGTGTGTGTGTGCACATTGGAAATGCACAAATATCTTCTGTGCTGATTACTTTGCATTTGCACATGAACTGGATTTGGTGTATTTTTGTATTTATGTGATTGTTTTGTATTTGTATTTATATATTTATTATATATATTACATAATATTATATATATATACATGCAGAAGGACTCATATCAGATATCTCATATGAAACCTGCAGTGTGTGTGTGTGTGTGTGTGTGTGTTTTGTGTGTGTGTGTGTGTGTGTGTGTGTGTGTATGTGTGTTCTCCTCTTGCAGGGCAGAGGAATGATATAATGTTTCTAGTCGTGAGTGCTATTCTAGTTCTCAGCTGTGTGGTGAATCTGGTGCTTGTGATTGTGATTATAATCAGATGCAGAGGAGGAACCAAACACAGCACAGGTACATTACAACATGCAGTCTAAAATAATACTTTTTTTCTCCAAACATATCATCACAACAAAAGTTAAAGTAATGGTTTGGTGTAATTGAAGCATAGCCCTGTTGCGTTAGAATGCTGACTGCACTAAATAGTGAAAGGAATGAGAAGAATTTGGAACCACACAGACCAGAGAACAAGCAGTTTACACTGAGTCAATGGAACTAACAATCTTACTCTCCGTTTCCAATGTTGTATGATCCATTGCCTCAATAAAGTGCTCGTTTGCATTTACATTCGGTCTGTGTTGTTCCAAATTCTTTAATTCCACATCCAAAAACATGAGTTCTAATGTTTCATTATTTATGTAAACATCGTCTCATCCAGGTCCTAATGAACAATCACTGTCACCACCTGTGCAAGTGAGTGTGTGTTTAAATCATTTATACTACAAGTGAGTGTGTGTTTAAATCATTTATACTACAAGTGAGTGTGCGTTTAAATCATTTATACTACAAGTGAGTGTGTGTTTAAATCATTTATACTGCAAGTGAGTGTGTGTTTAAATCATTTATACTACAAGTGAGTGTGTGTTTAAATCATTTATACTACAAGTGAGTGTGTGTTTAAATCATTTATACTACAAGTGAGTGTGTGTTTAAATCATTTATACTACAAGTGAGTGTGTGTTTAAATCATTTATACTACAAGTGAGTGTGCTTTAAATCATTTATACTACAAGTGAGTGTGTTTTAAATCATTTACACTACAAGTGAGTGTGTGTTTAAATCATTTATACTACAAGTGAGTGTGTGTTTAAATCATTTATACTACAAGTGAGTGTGCGTTTAAATCATTTACACTACAAGTGAGTGTGTTTTTAAATCATTTATACTACAAGTGAGTGTGTTTTTAAATCATTTATACTACAAGTGAGTGTGTGTTTAAATCATTTATACTACAAGTGAGTGTGTTTTTAAATCATTTATAGCCTATGTGTGGAATTAAAAAGCCCTAATTATGATATATCTACTGAAATAATAAGACTGCAGTACGGCAGTATACACAACATGCTGCATTGATTACTGTGTGTTTTGTGTTCTGTTTTCAGACTCAGGATTCAGACTCTATGAACTATGCAGCTCTGAGTTTCTCTGCCAAGAAGAAGAGGAGGAGCAACTTCCAGACTGACAACCCACACGTCATTTATGCTGCCACTAGATGAATGCACACACACACACACACATAATAATCTTTTTTACTGATACTGGATGAATAGACACATACACACACACACACACACACACACACACACACATCATATATGCTGCCACTGGATGAATGGACACACACACACAGATCCTTGATCCAAATCTATTTATTGGGAAATAAATAAACAAATCTACTTTTAATAACTTCTATTTCGGCCATATTCAATTGAAATAAAACTCAATAATGAAGCCAAAATATAGCATGTTGGGATTTCTGTTTTGCTACACTGTAAAAAACGATTTGTAATGGTTACTTGAAAAATGTGTGGAAACTCGTTGCCTCAAATGAGTTAAGTAACGATAACTTATATTTGTCAAGTTAAAAGCATTTTACATCTAAAAAGACAAGTTATAGTTACTCAACTCATTTGAGGCAACGAGTTTCCACACATTTTTCAAGTAACCATTACAAATCGTTTTTTACAGTGTAACATAACATTGACATTTACATTTTACAATATTGACCCATAAGAGGCGGATGAAGTCAAATCACATATCACATATAACAATCTTTCAGGTCAAGATATATAACCAAATCGCCCAATCAACGCCCAACACATCAAGTTCACCCGCATTTTTCCCGCTCTTTGGATAAACTTTAACACCTACATTGTCTACATTGTGGCCATGTTAAAAGTCCTGTATGCATATGTGTGTGTGTGTGTGTGTCTGTGTGTGTGTGTGTGTGTGTGTGTGTGTACTCCAGTTCTCTGTCCATGGTGCTGAACCTGCTGCCTGGGAGGGATGGGGAGGATCCAGTTCCTGACAGCACACATCACATTATACACACACACACACACATCACATTACACATTCACACACACACACACCACATTACATACACACACACACATCACATTACACACTCACACACACACCACATTACATACACACACACATCACATTACACACACACACATATCACACACACACACACACACACACACCACATTACACACACACCACACACACACACACACACACACACACACCACATTACATACACACACACACATCACATTACACACACACACACCACATTACACACACACACACACACCACATTACACACACACCACATTACATACACACACACACATCACATTACACACACACACACACACCACATTACATACACACACACATCACATTATACACACACACATATCACATTACACAATCACACACACACCACATTACATACACACACAATTCCTGCACCACACTCAGTAAACTGGGATATGCGCTGGATATCTTTGTATGAGACTGAAAAATGACAACTTATAGGAAGAATGATGAAACACACACACACACACACACACACACACACACACACACACACACACACACACACACACACACACACACACACTTGCAAGGTAAGATCAGCCATGCAGTACTGTATGCATGTATGTATTGAAAATGAAACTGAAAGCAACTCATGATTGAACCTGATGAAATCTCCTCTTTCACGATGTACTGCTTGGAAACAAAATCCAGATGAGATGGACTTCCTGAAACATACAAAATACAAAATACAAAACCATGCCAACCTGTCTGTAAAAACGAGCCCACTTGTGTTGGGTAGCTTTTTACTGCAACATTTTTTTGTATAAATAAACAAAACTAATCTACTTTTCTGTGTTGTGTCCTGCTTCATTTTATAGTGTGTGTGTGAGAGTACTGTGTGTATGTGGATGCGTACATGTCTGATGTATACATGTATTGTGTGTGTGTGTGTGTGTGTGTGTGTGTGTGTTTCTGAAAGAGGGAGAGAGTGTGCATCTTGGTTTCCTGTCTAGGTGGAGGTATGTGTTTCAGAGAAAGGTGTGTGTGCGTGTGTGATTTTGTGTGTGTGACTGGCTTTTAAAAGGTCATCTAGAGTTGAAGATTTCCACTGTATACCAGTCAGTGTGTGTGTGTGCATGTCTATGTGTGTGTGTGTTTCTTTTTCATTCTGCAAAGCAGCATGGTAACCTTGGCCAACTTTCTTGCCTGCTTTCGGTATCCTATCACAGAACAAAAAGGGACTAGCAAGGCCCTCGATTGCATTTTACGTCACATGTTGCATCTGGTATTGGCTCTGAGCTATGTACAGATGCTATGAAAGATATTCGTAGCGCCCAATAATCGGGTCTGGACAATCGTAAACGACGCTTCCGCTACGAGAAAAGCAATAGGTGGGTCTCCAGACTAAATATCACTTGTTTGGCGAATGCCAGTACAGGCAAGGTGTAGATAGTAACTGACAGAATCAATTCACTCTGACTAGTACGCTTTAATGACTGATTGTGTGTCTGGATGTCTAGAACATATTTGAGATCCATTGGTATTAAGTATAGCTCTGTTTCTATCTGAATTCATTATTATATCACCATCACAGTAATATACAATTAACCCTAGCACAAACTCCAAACTTAATTTCTGCATGCAGGGAAGGTTGTGGCCTTTTCTCTGCGTTAGACCAGATTTGAGTTTTGCTCCCTCTTTTCTAGAAATACACGCAAACAACTATTGCATGTATTGCGGTGGCCTAGTCCGTCTATGCCTAAAACCGGTCTTAACTGTGTGTTGTCTGCTTATAGGATGAGACTAGGGGGAAGGGCTTGGTGTATAACCACGCCTCCTCATGTTGTCAGACCACCACTGATGTCACTCGCTCAATGATCAAAAGACGTCTCCAGTCAAGTATCTTTCCACTCTGCGACTTGATGTACACGAGTGCACACACACAATCACACACAGACACACACAATGGTGCGATGCTTCTTATACAGCCTGATGTTTTACAGGACGGGTGAGTAATAGCTACTAAATAAATAGTTTCAGGATCCGAGTTAGTGCCAATGTACCCTTTAGCGCAGTATATGTGATTATATTGCATAGCTATATCAGATCTGTACGCAATCAAGGAAAATACTGAAATATTTTGAATAATGTTGATGTTGAAAATGTTGAAGAGGGCATGAAAAAGTACTCATAGAATACTGTATACATAGAATAGTGCACAGAATTACCGTTAGAACACAAAATGGAAATCATGAGTACTTGAGTTGAAGGCCTGGGTAGGGGCAAATCTAAATTCAGAAATGTAGTTGAACTGCTTGAATAGCTTGATTCTCTCAGGATAATCCCTTTAAAGACAAGTGTGTGTCTTTGTGTGTGTGTGTGTGTGTGTGTGTGTGTGTGTGTTAATAGGTGTACTAGCTGTGTTCTCCATGTCCACTTCAGTGATGGTGCGTGAGGGTCAGTCTGTCCAGATGAACTGTAGTCAATCTGCAGCTGGTGTGGATGGATATGCTTCATTTATCTGGCTGAGACACACCAACCAATCACTTCCTGTGTCTATTCTGACCATTAACTACTACCATGGATCTAATAAGCAGAAAGCAGCATCTCTGAAGCCCACTGGAACACATCACAATGGATTTAACAGCTCTAACTTTCTATGGAATGTAAGCACACACACCTCCACGTCTACTTTAGAGATCAGGAGTGTGAGTGTGTCCGACTCTGGACTTTATTACTGTGGGAAGACTTCAGGAGGTTACATGGACTTCCACAATATCACACACTTAACTGTCTCAGGTAATCTTTTTCTTCTTTGTACTGTAACTACCGTAACATGTCTCATTCAGTTACTATTAGATGTCTTTTCGCAAACTCGGTCTATGATGCATGAATTTCGATCATTTTCAAAAGCGCTTGGCAGTATAAAACAGCAGGGCTACGTGTTGATTCTCTCCGAATAATTCCTTTAACTGTAATAGGTGATTATAACATCCCCATCTTTTGGTCTTTGTTTCACTGTCTGTGTTTGATTTTTATTTGGTACCTTTGACGATATTCCAGCACGTGTTCAATATTCTCCCAATATCTCTTTGATTATTCAGCCGTGGTAGGTGAGTCTGATGTTGAACCTGACACAGCGGATGATGGTAGGTGTTGGAAATGGGAACACTAGTGTGTTGTGTTGAGTGTAAAACTAGAAGAAAATAGCACCAGTAGCAGAGGTCAAAATATTATATTTATTTATTTATCTGGGGTAGACTTGGGGAAGGAGATGATGTTAGCAGTCTGTTTTGTGTACAAATTATGCGTGTGTGTGTGTGTGTGTGTGTGAGAGAGAGAGAGAGAGAGAGAGAGAGAGAGAGAGAGAGAGAGAGAGAGAGAGAGAGAGAGAGGGAATGCAGGCATTTGGTGCTGGCTAAATTACATTTTCCCACCTCTCAAATTTTTGAAAAGGAGTTCATGCTCAAATCCCACTTGATTCTCCTGATATGAAATGTAATACCATGGCCATAATGTTCTATCATCAAACAAGTTCTGCATGTCTTTAAACAGCTGATTCTCTATATTTCAACCCATTTTGTAGTGATCACAAAAAATTATAGTTACCAACTCTTATTATCACCACAGTGTGTGTGTGTGTGTGTGTGTGTGTGTGTGTGTGTGTGTGTCTGTGAGTTAGTGTGTGTGGATGCATACTTGTCAAAAATGTGTATGTGTGTGTGTGTGTGTGTGTGTGTGTGTGTGTGTGTGTGTGTGTGTGTGTGTGTGTGTTAGTATGTGTAGATGCATACTTGTCAAAAACGTGTATTTGTGTGTGTGTGTGTGTGTGTGTGTCTGTGTGTGTGTGTGAGTTAGTGTGTGTGGATGCATACTTGTCAAAAATGTGTGTGTGTGTGTGTGTGTGTGTGTCTGTGTGTATTCTTCCTGCAGATCAGTTGTGCAGTGGTGTGTGTGCATAACTGCTTCTAGTCCTGGGGTTTCTCAGTGCTGTTCTCAATGTATGTGTGTGTGTGTGTGTGTGTGTGTGTGTGTGTGTGTGTGTGTGTGTGTGTGTGTGTGTGTGTGTGTGTGTGTGTGTGTGTGTGTGTATTCTGCAGGTCAGTTCTGCGTGCTGTTCTCAATGTGTGTGTGTGTGTGTGTGTGTGTGTGTGTGTGTGTGTGTATTCTGCAGGTCAGTTGTGCAGTGGTGTGTGTGTAAGTGTGGTTCTAGTCCTGGGGGTTCTCAGTGCTTTTCTCAATCTGGTGTTTTTCATCCTGATGCTGAGCAGACCCAACACAGGTACAGTATGGGTGCAGGTGGTATAGTATAGGTGTTTCTAAATATGAAAGGAACTGATCAGACTTTTTGACCAAGGGAGTAATGTCAATTTTATTTTGGTGTCTGTCAGTGCTCTATTGACTCAACCTAAACTGTTTGTTCACTTTTGTGTCTGTGTTTGATCTACAGTATGTTGTTCCAAATTCTTTCATTCCCCTACCTACCTACCTACCTACCTATCAACCAACCAACCAACCAACACCACTTATCTGTTCTTCATTCAGGTCCTGGTGTCCTCCACATGTCCAGGAGAGCAGGTCAGTTTCATTCACACACTTATGATGAATCACAGTACTGTGTTATTTTACTGTGTTACATACAAATGGCAAACATCAACAACCCCTCATAGTCCACTTCTGCCAGATCCTATAGATGTTGTCTCTGTGTTGCAGGACTTGGTGAAATCTGCAGGTCTGAGTTACACAGCCAGAGAGGAGAGAAGACACACACTCTCCACCGAAGACACAGACACATGGGTCTATTATACTACTAGATAAAACACAAGATATAAGATAAATAGGTAAAACAATGTTACATTAAATTAGTTTTTTTGTTCTACACGTTTTTATCCAAAGTGACTTACATTTGTCAACTTTCGATTACTTCGGGTCAGGCTTGTAGTAGGCCTACTTGAGCCCAGAACTCGGAATCAAGTTCATCTTGCTCATTTGTGTTTATTTTGTTCAGACTTGAAGAAGAACTCTTCGGATTTCCAAATAACATACAGCTTTAGATATTGGCTAAAGAAGAATTCAGAATTCAGGCAGGTACTGAGACTGAAATGGTTAAATGCTAAAGCCTACACAGGACCTGCTTGTGTTTCCTCTGTCTAATTGTTGTCTTCATGTGAAGGTCTTTGAGTGCCTACTGTACTTGCATCAGGAAATGCACTATACAAATAAACACCTTTCAGTCTATTTACCGCCTTTTTAGTCTCTGTGATGATAAAATGTAATCTTACACTGGTATCTACTGTATTTACTTCCTGGTTTTGTTCCCGCCTATCTTCCTGGTTGGTCATGTTACCTGTAACGTCCTGTCTTTAGTGCTTGATTTTCTTAAACTCAATGTAGCCCTTCAGCCAAATTAACTGCCCACCTCTGACTTATACTGGTGTGTCTGTCTGTGTGTGTGTGAGAGAGAGAGAGAGAGTGTAAGATACTGGAGAGGTGTGTGTGAGCTGAAGCCAGACTAACATTCTACTGTAAAATAGTAAAGAAAATCTGAGGTTAGAGTCACTCAAACAGTGTGTGTGTGTAGTCAAGCACAGCTGAGACCTTCACAGTGTGTGAGTGAGTGTGTGTGTGTGCTCAAGCATAGCAGAGGCCTTCACTTACAGTAGTGTGTGTGTGTGTGTAGTCAAGCACAGCAGAGACCTTTACTTACAGTAGTGTGTGCATGTCTGTGTGTGTGTGTGTGTGTGTAGTCGAGTACAGCAGAGACCTTTACTTACAGTAGTGTATGCATGTCTGTGTGTGTGTGTGTGTGTGTGTAGTTTAGTACATCAGAGACCTTTACTTACAGTAGTGTGTGCATGTCTGTGTGTGTGTGTGTATACAGCAGAGACCTAGCCTAGACTCTAGACGTACCCCTAGTGGTAGCAAATTTGAATTTGCACAGAGGTACGTCTAGAGGCCACTGATAGAAACCCGTTTTAGCCTTCCTCTGGAGGCGGATAACCAATCACAGCGCTGTATGTGTACAGGAAATCGTAAGGCGGGCTTTGTACGATGACGACAGCCCTGCTCAAACCAGAGCGGAATCGTCTTTGGCTTTAGTTTTGGACGAATTGCACTTGTCATTTTCTTTGAAAGTGAAACAAGAAAGTGCACTGAAGTTTTTCGTTCTGAAAAAGATGTCTTTGCCGTGTTACCGACGGGCTACGGGAAAAGTTTGATATACCAGCTGGTACCACTGGCCGGAACGCTAGCCTATTACGTGGAGAGGCCGTTTGAAAGACAACGTAATCACCCGCCCCTCCATTGAGGTACAGTCTATCAGTGGTCTTCAGACTATACATTCTTATGATATAGTCTGACGTGTCAGGCTAGCAGAGACCATGGCATGAAGTAGTGTTGAAGTTGGTGTATTATATTAGCATCAAAGTAGAGTGTGTGAGAAGAGGAAGTTCTCATTTATATTATTAGACTCACAGACACGGCATCTGCTTCTGCTTTGATTGGCACGCACACTTCTATAGTTATTTTTTGCTCTTACACTAGGCTACTATTCTACCAGGTGCTTAAGGCTAAATAAGCGCTTAGTGCTGAAACATATGGGACTCAGTCTTCTTTTCTTTTTTTTAAACACCAGGGAGAATACCGGCCTTACTGAATAAAGATGATGATGATGATGATGATGTTGATCTTCATCTTTAGGCCAAGCACTGTATATCAAGTTCAAAATGTCTCTCTCTGAAGTAATGTGCTCGATGTGTGTATCGTGTGATCGTGTGTGTCCTCTGCAAAGAGAATGAGATTGATTGGTTGGTTAATAACCACGCCTCCACATGATACAGTAGGGGCTCTTTAGAATCGCTCTCAGTGATCAAGGGTTGACCATTTACTAAGCTTCTCTGCACTCCATGACCTAAGGCACACACACACACACACACACACACACACCATGGCAGAGTATTCTTTCTTTAGTCAGATATTCTTCATGACTGGTGAGTAATAGTATACTACTGTAACATGCATAATAGTATACATTACAGTACAACATCAAGAAAAATAATTGTTTTGCATATATATATATGTATGTATGTATATTTATATGTGTGTGTGTGTGTGTGTGTTATCAGGTCTGCTTGTGCCGGTGTTGTCTATGTCCACCTCAGTAGTGGTGCGTGAGGGTCAGTCGGTCCAGATGAGCTGCTCTCAAAAGGTGATGGTAGGCGGCTATAACTCATTCATCTGGCTGAGGCACACAAACCAGACTCCTCCAGTCTGCATTTTGACTATAAATTACCGTGCAACACATTTACAAGACACACAACAACCGCCCACTGGAACATATTATAATGGATTTAACAGTTCTAACTTTCTGTGGACTGTAAACAAACACATCCACATGTGTACTCTAGAGATCAGGAGTGTGAGTGTGTCTGACTCTGGACTTTATTACTGTGGGAAGACTACAGGAGGTTACATGGACTTCCACAATATCACACACTTAACTGTCACGGGTAAGGATACGTGTACATGTATGCACATCTCTTTGTCTCTGTCACTCACTCCATGTAGCTGGGTTTCTATTCACATTTCATATTCACGTTAACAAAAATTGGCTCAATAATATTTGCAACTGTGTGTGTTACCATAAATTTTGAAAAAAAAGGAAACTAATCAACTGTAAGTTTCTTTGGATAAAAGCGTCTGCTAAATGCGTAAATGTAAATGTAACTGACGTGTTCCGACTAACTGTTGAATGAAACGTAATGCTGCCAGGCCAATGCAAATATAATTAAAGAGTTAATCTATAGAATATTAACTAGAATAGTGTTAAAGAGTTAATCTATAGAATAGAGTTAAACTATTTCCATCCAGGTTTAATCACTTAGTGGACGACGCGAAGGCGAAGAACAGCCCGACGGCACAGCCGAAGGGCTGTTTGCCTACGCCAAGTCCATTATTTTTCTTATATTGGGACACCTCGAAGGCCGTTATCCCGCTTATCACATGGTTACAACTAAAACATAGGCGGTCAGCAAGTGTTTAAAACATAAAAGAAACATGCGGCTCCGTTTTGAAAGAAGTTAACCTGTTCGGTTGGGGTACTATTTTCATATGAAAGAAGATCCACAAGTCTGCATTCTACAGAGCATTAATAAGGAACACTGTTTTTTTTACGCGACAATGCCTCAGGTGTCCTGTTATCTAGAAATAACGGACACCCTGACAGCCAATCAGAAGACAGTATTCCATTCCACCGGGTGATTATTATATTATATTAGTGGGAAGATGTGCTTTGCTTGTGTTATTTCGCAGAAATGGACACCTGTCTCATCTCTGTTTTTTCCAATGATAATTACTTGTACATAAGGTGTACACTACAGGTGTGTGTGTGTGTGTGTGTGTGTCCTATGATTATTTCATGAGGTGTATCCTGTCTGTAATCACAGGTTATGAAGATGAATCTGATGCTGACCTTACAGAGACAACAAATGATGGTATGTGAA
>JAODXP020004358.1:0-5000 GCA_027497455.2 Sardinella longiceps | reverse complement strand
CTGTGGGAAATACGGCAGAGTTTGGGGATCAAATAGTTGAAATACTTGGTGAACATCACTGAATAAACAGGTGTCATTTTTATACCCAGCAATGGGCTATAGGGCAACATTGTAGTTTCAATTCGACAGTGCAGTCCAACTTATTAGACTGCTGATGGGAGAAACAATTATATCAGAATAGCATATTTGATCTGTTTGTTTGACTTTTAGCTATAAACAGAGGATGTTGTTCACATGAAGTAAGCCTAGCCAATATTTCTGCAAAAGATATTGACATGTAACTGAAATTGTAGTCCTGAATATTGTCTGTAACCAATAAATGTAAGTCAAATCCATTATTTTTTTCAAAATAATGTAATTTTATTTTGTAATTGAATTATGTAATTTCATTACTTGAATTTCTCCCCAAAACTGAAACACAAACACACACTCAAACACATCTCAAACTCATCATATCTGACTCTTCTGCGTAGCATATTAAATCTCAAACTAATAATATCTGACTCCTCCTCTCTCGGATATTAAAAGTCCACATCTTTCTTCAGCTCACTTGTGAGTTTAGCAACTCACTCGAAACACACACACACACACTTACACACACACATACAGACGGCATGGCCAAGAGTTTCGTCCCGTGGTTGGTTGTCTACTGGCCAGGTGAGCACTTATGGAATAGTCTGGACATATTTCATTTGGGGGCTGGACTGTGATTAGTAGATTACAGGCGGACTTTTATTTGAGGAGTGAGTTTTGTGTGTGTGTGTGTATGTATGTGTGTGTGTGTGAGTGTGTGTTTCAGCTCTGCTGGTATGTGTGTTCTCCACGTCCAGTTCAGTGATGGTGCGTGAGGGTCAGTCTGTCCAGATTAACTGCTCATATGACATAAAAGGGACGGGCTACAACACCCTTATCTGGCTCAGACAAACCAGCCACTCAACTCCAGTCTGTGTGGTGACGGTCCTGTACCACAACCCCAGCAAGAACGATCTCTACTTCTGCAGTGGCTTTAACAGCAGTCAGATGAACTCAGCTGGAAACAGTTCAGCCTCTAAATTACAGATTCGGAATGTAAGTGTGTCTGACTCTGGATTGTATTACTGTGGAGTAATGCAAAGTGTGCTTAAGGACTACATGGTCTTCAGCAATGCCAGTTACCTACATGTCACAGGTAGGTCACTTTTGCTGATGACTTGATTTGTAGACTGCTTTGTATAAATATTCAGCCTGGCAGTTAGAATACAAGTTTGGTCTATTTGACATTATGCTGCCAGTGGGGAGGTGCACCAGCGACAACCAAAATTTCTCAGAACAGAAGCATTTGACAAAATTTCAATCTTAAATATTGTATTTTATCGTAACAATCCAAAAATAAACCGAACTTGTACAAACCGAAGTCCAAAATAGTTGGGACACAGTTGAAATTGTGAATAAAAACAGAATGCAATGATGTGGAAGTGTCAAATTTAAATATTTAAATCAGAATACAACATAGATGACATATCAAACCTTTAAACTGAGGAAATGTACTATTTTAAGGGGAAAATCCCCTATTTATTTTTTATGACAGTCTGCAAATGTCTGGGGACTGAGGAGACAAGTAGCTCAAGTTTAGAAATAGGAATGTTGTCCCATTCTTGTCTAATACAGGCTCCTAGTTGCTCAACTGTCTTAGGTCTTCTACATTGTGCCTTCCTCTTTGTGATGCCTCAACTGTTTTCTATGGGTGAAAGATCTGGACTGCAGGTTAGCCATTTAAGTACCCAGATCCTTCTTCTACGCAGCCATGATGTTGTTATTAATGTAAATTATGTTGTAATCATTGGCATTGTCCTGTTGGAAAATACAAGGTCTTCCCTGAAAGAGACAATGTCTGGGTAGGAGCATATGTTGTTCTGAACTGACCTTACAGTCTGACCTTACATGACCTCTACCTGACCCTGACACCATCGACCCAGGTCAATCTGACCTTATGATCTTACATGACCTCTAACTGACCTCTTACCCCGCTACTGACAGATCTCCTTGACTACAAACAACAGAATTATGTGCCACACTGAATCGGAATACTTCTTAACTCATACTGCTCCTTAAAAGAAGGCTCAAGGTATCTCTAACTTAAATTGTTTAACACAATTTTACTTGGTATAAACTCAGTGTGTGTGTGTGTGTGTGTGTCTGTGTCTGTGTTTCCACCACAGCTGCTGTAGATGGGTCCAATGTCGAACCTACACATGTGTGTGAGTGTTTCTGCAAATAGACCATGTATTGGTGTGTATTTGTATGTTTTGTATGTATTTGTAATTTTACTGAATTTCAGTGTGTGTGTGTGTGTGTGTGTGTGTGTGTGTGTGTGTTTGCCATCACCACAGCTGCTTCTGCTGGATCCACTGCTGAACCTACCAAGATAGCAGAGAACGGTATTGTGTGCATGCATGTGTATGTAAAAAAAACGTGCAATGGAAGCATGCAATTTAATTTGTGCGTGTGTGTGTGTGTGTGTGTCCTCTCTCTTCCTGCAGGTCAGTTGTGCAGTGGTGTGTGTGTAAGTGTCGTTCTCATCCTGGGGGCTGTCAGTGTTGTTCTCAATCTGGTGTTTTTTACCATCATCCTGAATAAACCCAACACAGGTAGGTACAAGCATACAATAGGTGTGTCTGAAGTTGAGGTACAGATGTGGGAACAGGTAAAGGTGTTTATGAATTTGTGGTACAGGTTTAGTCTTGGTACAGTTATGGTTGGTTCTGAAATTGGGGTACAGGTGTGGATAGGTATATTTGTCTATATGTTAAGATGATCAGTAACCAACTCTAAACTCCCGTTCTGTATGATCTTCATTCAGATTCTGGTGCCTCATCCCCATGTCCAGGACAGAAGGTCAGTTTCATTCACACACTGATGACTTACATGATTCACACAAGTTTCACAGTATCCCCTGGTGTAGTACAGTAAGAGACTTCACAGTATCCTCAGGAGTAGTAGCCAATAGCCTCTTCTTATAGATGTTCTAGCACTTAGTCCTTAGACCAACCTCATCCGGAACTTGCTGCCACTTCGGTACTCACACTAAAGACCCTCTAGTGATAGTTTCTTCAAAAAACTTCTGTGTAGTTTGATTGTTATTCCTCTTTTGTAAGTCACATTGGATAAAAGCGTCTGCGAAATATAAATGCTGAAGTGTAAATGTTGTTTCTGTGTTGCAGGAGTCTGCAGGTGTGATCTACACAGCCAGAGAAGAGGGAAGGCATACTCTATCCACAGCAGACACAGACACATGGGTCTATTATACTACAAGATAAATACAAGATACAACAGACAATATTAGATTAGGTTCACTATTATACTTTGTTTTATATTTTGCTACTAGATAAAGGCTGTTTCCCATTTGGGGTTGAATGCTTCTAAGTATGAGTTCTACTAAGCACTGTTCTTCTGTGCTGCTTAGACCTTATCCTTCAAGGGCTTCCAGAATGTGTCAGTATTTAATCCACTGCAAAGTCCTTTGTCACTTGGCAACTATGAACGCTAGCTTTGTACATTTATGTTAACATTCTGTAATGTTAAGGTTTATCATGTAAACTCCCGTATGCCTAACGTGTCTGTGAAGTTGAGCACAACTTGTTTACAACTCTGTTTAGATATTTTGCCATTTTCAAGTAAATTGTAAAGCCTGTTTATCAGTCGTGCCAAACACTTCCTGTATAACACTGGAACATAATAAAGCAGAGTCGTCAGAGTCGTGTCAAACACTTGCTGTACAAAGTTTATTTTGCTTTCAGTTTTAGTCTGAGTTCCACAGTTACTATGGCGAAGTACACAAAGGGCCCTATTTTGACGACGCAAAGTCAAATGTTGTTTGGCGGATGGCGCATATGGTTTTGGGGGCGTGTCGGCGGCTTTTTGCTATTTTCACAGCGCAGAAAATGAACTTCGCTCCGGCGCAAAGTCCAAAAAGGTTGGACTTAGGATGCCTAATTAATCATGGGTGTGTTATGGGTGTAACACAGGCATAACCAATGACAGATCAATCTCTCATTGCCTTTAAGAACGAACAGCGCAAAGCGCCTGGTGAATTGCTATCACACCAGCTGATCTCCTCCTTGGGCATTTAAAGAAATTAAAATATTGAATACTGAGCAAGCTCACACGTCGGGTCTAGTCATAGTTAGAGCCGTAATGGGTATGATAATATTAAATTGATGTCTACAGGCTGCACAAGACACGAAGGAAGCTGATTTAGTCCCGATAGATATCTCGGAATATTCATTCGAAAGCGAAAGTAAACTTGATTCTCCATTTAACGTCCCCCCTTCTTATATCCTCACTCGTTTTCTGTTACAGGCTAATAAATTGTGGTTAACCACATCTTCCTGAGCATCATAATGATTTTCCGATTGTAATAATTATTGTTGTGGCCGTCATTGTTATGCTGGAACAAGGACTGCATCACCTATTGCGTTGTGCGTCCATAAAATAGCATTTCAGGAAGGCGTGACTGACGAATGACCAGGTTTTTTCCAGTCACTGGCGGATCCCTTTCTGCGTCTGCATAATAGCATCTTTGCGCTTCGCGCCTAGCCACACCTTCGACACACCTCTGAGGACGCAAAGTCACTTGCTAGTTAGACAACGTGAATTACTTGACAGAAAAACGAACCATGCGCTCGCACAAAATAGCAATGACAGCTTGCGCGAGTCGCGAAGGCATGGTGCGCCGCCTGCAAGATAGGGCCCATAGAGTGTAGGTCCTCACATTGGACGACTGCAGTTAAACATAGCAATCAATTTGATACAAATATACACTTCGCTAGATTTATTCCAGTACAAAAGGTCAAACCTGCAGCCTTGTCTTCTTGAAATGCCCTTCTTTTTTATCTGAGCATTTCAGACGTTAAAATTATTTTTTAGTGTGGTGTGTATGTGTGTGTGTGTGTGTATAGCAAAGCAAATGCAAAGACAATAGCTCACATCTAAATATAGTACTCCAGTGCTCTAGGCCTCAG
>JAODXP020004356.1:0-38382 GCA_027497455.2 Sardinella longiceps | reverse complement strand
ATAGTCCAGATGATATGTGACAAAAAATAGGTGAAGTGTTCACTTTTTCATAAAAGCGTGAAATTTGGTATACTTGTACAGTTTGGTGCCCTGAACAATTTCAGAAATGGAGCCATCGCAAAAATGACTCATGGCGGCCGTGGCGGCCATTTTTCTTTCCACCATTACCGAAAACAGTACTTTTAAGCATATCTCTTGAACGGAACAAGGAAATGCAGAAATGATGATGGCTACCCCTATGTTTTCATGGTCAAGGATTCCAATGACACCAAACATGATATTGTAAATGCCTTTGGGTTGCCATGGTTACCATCTCAGCTCTCCGCCATAATGGAATTAATACATTTTTCTTCATAACTCGACGACCAGACATGGTAATAAAGAAATCGTGATGTCTACCCATATGTTTTTATGGTCAAGAAATGCAGTGAGACAATAATAAGCAGTATATAAGGTTCAAGTAAATGGTTCAAGGTGAATTCAGTGACACTGTGGATTACAATGACATCTGAAAATATTCAGAATGAACTTTCAAGCATATACTCCTTGAGCCAGAGGGGTTGGTGGTTACCAAAAAGTGGCAGTGGCTACCATACCTTTTATGAAAGCCTGGAATATCAGCTTTTCAATGATGTATGATGGCCATTTGAGAGGACTAATTGTTTTGAGTTATTGCACATAATGAAAACCTAGATAAAGGAAATTATGCGTATAAATCTAGCAGAATGCTGAGATAGCTGGATATGTAAAAATGCTATAACAACAAATGAAACATTGATTCTTATGTTTTGGGGTGTGGTAAACCCAATTATGACTTAGTCATTACTGTAAAAGGAATGGTCAATGACATTTTTTTGACACTTTTTTTACACAGATTGCATCATTTTTCTCTCTATATCCCCCATCCATAAGAAAGAATGAATGAAAGGAACACTTTTTTATTGGGTATCACATTAGGTCCTCTTTGATAATGATCTGGTCTGTGAAGTAGCAGAGGGCATTGTTAATCAATATCAGCAAATAGAGGCAACAATGAGAGGGCCCCCAAAAAAGGACATTTTTCATATTCAAAGTTAGCCTGGGAGTTCCCATGCTCCTTTGCGCGCTTATTTCATTTCACTCTGTAAAGCAGCATGGTGACCATGGCCGTTTTTCTCGCCTGCTTTAGGTATCCAATCACAGAACAAAAAGGGACAAGCACGGCCCTCGATTGCATTTTACGTCACATGCTGGCTCTGGTATTGGCTCTGAGCTATGTACAGATGCTATGATAGACATTTGTAGTGCCCAATAATCGGCTCTATCGTAAACGATACTTTCACTACGGGAAAAGCAATAGGTGCGTCTCCAGACTAAATATCACTTGTGATTTTAGTTTGGTGATCGCCAGGCTAATTCAAATTTGAAAGTTGCAGTTAATCACAAATACTTAAACAGTTTATATGAACCAAACTCTCAAATGCTTTGAACACATTTATTGATTCAGTCAATCTTCTACCAAAACCACAACTTAAAACTCGCTTAAGATGATTTTGCAGAAGTTGAACACTTGCTGCAAATTATAGGAGTGTGTATAGAATGAATAGATCTGGCACAATGAAATTCAGGCAATTGTGATTCTGACCAAAGTGTAATGAAATGGCATTCAGTATGCATACATGATGTGAGCAATGTTTGGATCGAGGGCTTGCATCAGGTTGGATATTTCTTGGTCAAATTTATTATTGGGAAATGGAAATTTAAAGAATATACACTGCTGAAAAAAATAAGGAGCACTTAAAAATAATATATCAGATCTCAACAAGAAAAAAATTGTGTTTGATCTGCAGATATGGATAGGGCAATGCCTTAGGAACAAAAGGATGCCACATAATTTTCATTGAAATAAGGTTTCAGCCTGTTAAGGGCTTATTATATAGACATCCCCAAACTCAAAGTGAAATAATGATGTCTCAGGCTAATCCATTTTACCTATATTTAATTTCTGTAGTCCCCATGCATGCTTGACAAACGCTGTGGCATGCTCCAAAAGAAACAATGGATGGTGTCTTGTGGGATGTCCTCACAGATCTGTGAAAAGCATCCCTGAGCTTCAGCAAAGTTTAAGGAGCAACTTAGCACTGTCTAATGTGCCAAAATATAATGTCCCAGAGGGGTTAAGTCAGGTGATGGTGAGGGCCATTAATTGTACCAATTCCCTCACACTCCACGTACTGCCTGCATACTCTTGCAACACATCTGGAGGAACCTTGTCTCTTTCATGTCTATCACAGGTGCTCAGGGTGAACCTGCTCTCATCTGTGGAAGGTACATGCACCAGAGGCAGACTTGCCAGCTTTGGTGTTCTCTAGCCTGTCTCCTGAAAATGTCCTCCATGTTCTGGAAGTTGTGTTTTGGAGATACATTAAATCTCCTATCTGGCATGTCGTGGATATGCCATCCTGGAGGAGTTGGACTTCTGCCTCACACTACTACCAATATTGATAATGACTCTAGCCAAAACCAGCACTAGTGGAAAACAATCCAGAAAGATGATTCAAATGAAATATACAAAACCATTCCTGTTTTGGGGGCCCTCTCATTGTTGCCCCTCTTGTATACCTGTTTTTATTCCATTAACATCAGTACAGCTGTATACTGATTAACAACACCCTCTGCTACTTCACTGACCAGATCATTATCAGAGAGCTTTAACTGACCTAATGTGATACCCAATAAAAAAAGTGTTTTTTAAAAAAATTGAAATAAAAAAATTGGGTATTTAATTTTTTGAGCAGTGTAAAAAGATCTTTCCTTTCTTATGGATGGGGGATATAGAGAGAAAAATGATGCAATCTGTGTAAAAAAAGTGTCAAAAAAATGTCATTGACCATTCCTTTTACAGTAATGACTAAGTCATAATTGGGTTTACCACACCCCAAAACATAAGAATCAATGTTTCATTTGTTGTTATAGCATTTTTACATATCCAGCTATCTCAGCATTCTGCTAGATTTATACGCATAATTTCCTTTATCTAGGTTTTCATTATGTGCAATAACTCAAAACAATTAGTCCTCTCAAATGGCCATCATACATCATTGAAAAGCTGATATTCCAGGCTTTCATAAAAGGTATGGTAGCCACTGCCACTTTTTGGTAACCACCAACCCCTCTGGCTCAAGGAGTATATGCTTGAAAGTTCATTCTGAATATTTTCAGATGTCATTGTAATCCACAGTGTCACTGAATTCACCTTGAACCATTTACTTGAACCTTATATACTGCTTATTATTGTCTCACTGCATTTCTTGACCATAAAAACATATGGGTAGACATCACGATTTCTTTATTACCATGTCTGGTCCTCGAGTTATGAAGAAAAATGTATTAATTCCATTATGGCGGAGAGCTGAGATGGTAACCATGGCAACCCAAAGGCATTTACAATATCATGTTTGGTGTCATTGGAATCCTTCACCATGAAAACATAGGGGTAGCCATCATCATTTCTGCATTTCCTTGTTCCGTTCAAGAGATATGCTTAAAAGTACTGTTTTCGGTAATGGTGGAAAGAAAAATGGCCGCCACGGCCGCCATGAGTCATTTTTGCGATGGCTCCATTTCTGAAATTGTTCAGGGCACCAAACTGTACAAGTATACCAAATTTCACGCTTTTATGAAAAAGTGAACGCTTTTTTCACATATCATCTGGACTAAAAGAGGAGGTTCCAAAGTGAATATATATAACAAACTAATAAGGTTTTCAGTGTCATATGAACTGTGAGAGGCACACGAAAATGGTATAAAAATGTAAAAGGTCCAATTTTGAAGAGGCCCTTAAGGACAGTGCCTTCAATATGCCACAGAAGCGACGTAATTTCTCAAAAGTTAATTTCCCCGACATTTATGTGCCAAAATTTCAGGATGGTAAGATTAAGGCGCAATGAGATAGTTGAAGTCAAAAAACGGAATTTTCAGTACCTCAAAATGATGCTGAAATTTTGGGAAGCCCTAACTTTTGCTAGGAACATTCTCAATGTTTAAAAATTCAGTTTTGTCCCTTTTAGGTATGTGTCTACTGGTATTCAAAATTTGAAGGGAATATGAAGAGGGTTTGTATCACCACCCGCATGATTCTTACAGAAACTGACTCTTAAGCACAATGGACACTTACATCCATTCCGTTTTTCTCCAGTCTTTGTTGTATTCTACAAGAGAAATGGGAGACCTTCAGTCCATCATCATTCATCTCAACCTGCAGCAAATGTAGGCTACTGTGTGTGTGTGTGTGTGTGTGTGTGTGTGTGTGTGTGTGTGTGTGTGTGTGTGTGTGTGTCTGCACACTAATATCCTCAAGTTTGTTGCTTACCAAGTAATTTTACTGTTGCGGTGGCAGAGTCTTTCCCATGTGCGTTGGACAAATGTACAGTGTATTGTCCTGCATCTTCCTCCTGCGCATTACTGATGGTTAGAGTGAAACAGCTCCCTCTCTGGCCGACCTTGATCCTGCCGCCATTCTGGAGACTTTGACTTCCTTTGACCCAGTTGGCACTGATTTGGTCTGAATTTGCCTCGCAGGAGAAAATGATGTCATCTCCCGCTCTCACACTGACATCGCCAATTTTCACCGTGAAGGCTTTAAAGGGAATACAGCAAATTAAATTAATAGATTTCACATTACAAGTTACATTAACAGATTAGATTACACATAAATAGAAATAAATCAATTGTGTCTTTAGCTGTAGGATACATAGGCCTGTATAATCCTATCCTGTCCTAGTAATTTCCAGAAACACATAGTTATGTAGAATAACTATAACTATCCCCCTTGACCTTAGTTCCAAAAACAACAAATATTGACCAATCTTGATTTTTTTTTTTTTTTTTAATGAATGTAGGCCTACTGTAGGCTATAAGCAACCCAAAATATAGGTCTAATATATCTGTCTACAGCCTATCTGAAAAAAAAAAAAAAGTTTCTGAAAAAAGTAAATGTTGGCCTAACAATTTGAATGCATGGAAATGGCTTTTAAAGGAAAATGCCACTTTAGTGAAGATTATTTACCACTTTACCTGGAGTTACATATGTGGGTAAAAGCATTTTGGTCTTGGCAAGTCTTTGGCTGTTTTATACTGTATTCCAAACCCCTATGCTGTACTAAAGCTAAAATTGGGGTTGCCAGTCTAGGAAAATGCATGCACTGAGACCAGAATGCTTTTATCCACATACTTGTAACTCCATATAAGAGGATGAATTACCCATTTTCATACTTTCATACGCCTATCCCTTTAACTAATAGAGTGTAACAGTCATCGGTGTTGAGGGCCAGCACCTGATCCAAATGCTTTAGTCGGCCTAACTGAATGAATATACCTGGATGTCCTGTGGACACAAACACATTTTTCATGATTAGTTATTTCAACAAGACAAGACAGGAGGGTAATTGTATGTAGGCTTTTGCTGATATACAGTAATATTGAAGTAGAACAGATTACCTTGTTGGTTGGCCCTCGTGCACATGGCTGATTTCAACACTAAACTCTGTAACACAAATGTTAATTTGTTTAAAAACGTTTCATGTTGTGTTTTAAGGAATTGCCTATAGGCTACCACATTCTCCAAGTTGGTGAAACTGCAGGCAAAAAAACGTATCTATTTACTACATACAGGACTATTATTATACATAAACATAGGCCTAGTAAAATACTGTACAGCTGTGACTGAACAATGCAATGTACTCCAGGCTTTATGAACACTTTCCTATTATTATTGTTATTATTATTATCATTATTATTATTATTATTATTATTATTATTGTTGTTGTTGTTGTTGTTGTTGTTTTTGATATTGTTAGCCTACAATGACATAAAATAGCACAACTCACCAGAGATCAAAGATCCCATTCAGAAGTCTCTGTGTCTTTCTCTGTCTGTCTCACACAAGGGTTCTGGGCACTGATTTTATAGGCTACCAACACCACTCTATTCATAGAGCGACCTTTGCACAAAGCGAAACTGGACATTCAAAACCGTCACACTAGCCTACGGAATGTAGCAGCTGCTCCGTCATATGCTGCACTTGTGGGCCATGCACTGATTGGCTCAAATCCAGGAAGTTAAAGGCACTTACAGCAAGAGCTATGAAGGAGAGGAAATCGAAAGTACAAAGTGAAAGGAAGTTATTTTTGTTCAAGTTATTTAGTTCACCACCTGTTTGGCTCACAAAGTGGCAAATGCTTAAATACTCAATGTATCAGTACCTATACTGTGTGTACCCATGTGGGCTTTCCATACTTATTCATGTTAGCTGTTTGTTAGTTCATGTATTTATTTTGTATTTATTTATTGTTTGTTAATGACATTCAACTTCTACTTACAAAGTGACAGAACATTTCACTCCATAGCCTATACCATGTCACAAGATATTAACCTAACCTAATTTCAACCTAAGTTGTGCATTAAACAGTTACTGACAGTGATTGTCAATTGAAGGACAGGATTTTACTTTAATTTAGGAAAGAAAACGTGTTAATTAGTAAAGTTTAAAACGTGTTAATCAGTAAAGTAATGGTCTTTTTGTACTACATTGAATGCTCGTTTAAATACAACATGAGCATGTTATAACAGATTGTGTACTAATTTTTCTACATCGTGGGCTCGTTTTGCAAAATCATGAGCTCAACTTATGAAATCGTGCTCTTCCTTAATGTGCTCTCATTTTATTTTGGGTTTCTGTTGTTGTAGCACAGCTTACTTCACACCCAAGCTGATGCAGAACATTAGCGATAGGGTGAAATCAGATTTAATTGTTTCAAACATCTACAGATCACACCTCCAGCTTGCAATCATTTGTCAATGGTGAAATGCCAGACCCTTGTACAAAGCTATAAAGCGTAGACCAAGGGGATGGCCAAAGGCTACAATTTCACTAATTGAAAGCATACTCCGTACTATAATGTCTGTGACTTAGAATCATAGAAGGCAGAATATCAAAAATGAACAAGATCTTAGAGACTGCAGTCAAGAAGTCATTTTTGCATTTCAGAAGTATTGAATGTGAGGTGTGTGTTGTAGGACCTAATGATTCAAGAATGATGAGACACTCTTAATTACAGTAGGTTACTACCCAATCATAACAGTTTGGTGTTATTTAGGCTCATGTCTTTATTTAGTTCAATTAAAAGATAAAAGACATAATAGTTGAGAGGGCTATAAAGTAAGAAAGAAAGAAAAAAACTGACTAAACCTAGGCCCGTAATTACTAACATGAAAGAACATCCTCATGAACTATCTGCATTATTATAGTAGGCACGAAAAAAATGATGCCAAATATCATACCGAAAGAAATCCCATTATTTGAATAAATCAACAAACCATTAAAAGAATACAGTAAAATATTTTCAATAACTAGAAAAGCGCTCAGAGAGTGCAGACCTCCGCCAATACTATGTGGTCAAAGATGGTGTTCTGGGTCACTGATCGCCACAAATCAGTTCTTCCTTGTCCCAATATACACATTTGTCCGAAGATTTCATCGATATCCGTGCAGTACTTTTCGACTTATGTTGTACACAGACAGACATAACCTCCTTGGCGGAGGTAATAATCCTCTAATGTTAATTAATTCTTACACTGTATTAATGTCATTCATAAAAATAGCAACACATCTAATACACTGTATACACATGCAAATTTAATTCACGGGATCATGGAAAAACTATTTTGCATTATTGACATGACACACTTTCTTTGCTTATATTTTGTATCCAGCAGATTTTCTTTTCCAGAGCGTTCATCTCTCTTATCTTTCCAACATAGTCATTGGCAAAGTTGACAGCTTGTTTCAAGGCATCCAGAATCAAACTGTCAGTTTTGTCGTTCACAACGTTCTCCTCACTGTAGCTCTTCACTGGGAAGATGCAGTTCATGGGAACTCCAAGATTATTACTGAAGTGCTGCATCTGAAAGTCACACACACACACACACACACACACACACACACACACACACACACACACACACATACACATACACACACACAGAGAGTGAGTGTGTGTGTGTGTGTGTGTGTGTGTGTGTGTGTGTGTGTGTGTGTGTGTGTGTGAGAGAGAGAGAGAGAGAGAGAGAGAGAGAGAGAGAGAGAGAGAGAGAGAGAGAGAATATTGGTCATTATGCATCTAATAAAGTTCTATTGATTTGGTTTTCCACACAAAGACCTAATAAAATGTATGACAGGAACATCAGAACTTCAGTCTGCTGGTGTGCATACTGTACACACACACACACACACACACACACACACACACGCATGCACATACAGACACACACACACACACACACACACACACACACACACACAACACACACACACACACACACACACACACACACTCACTGCCTGCTTGATCTTCTTGCTGGAGTAGATGTGCTTCAGATCCTTGTTAACCAACGGGCAATACTGGTCCACATGGGTTAGGAAGACAACCTGAGGGATTCCTGATGAGAAGACAGACATGCAGAAAAATAATAAAAATAAATACGTAGAAAAGCACTCAGAGAGCACAGACCCCCGCCAAGGGCGATGAGCAGTAGCGAAGTGCTTTTGATCTTGCACACCATTGGTGGAGAGTCTACATTCAAAAAATGACATCATGCAACTTTTAGCAATTTACATATACCTTAGACTCCACTTCTGCCAAGGCAATGAGGTCACGGATGCCTATGTAGCACCCCTCTAGCTCTAAATTAAACCAAACTAAGAATGGAGGTGCTTCTAAATTATATAGGCCAGTCTACTGTAAGCTCGACTAAAGGGGGGAGTAACTTGACAACAACACAGGTTTAAAATGTAGAAATAGTATTAAATAAATTTATTATAAATAGATTATTCTTTTCTTATTCTTTGGTTTTCAAGAGTAATCAATATATCAACAAATACCAAGAATCACACAAAATGTTAAATATCAATGAGTAAATAATAAATAAAAATATTAAATCAGAAAGTTCAAAGTATCAAATGAAAAGATTATGAAATAATCTTTTAAAATATTAAAAGAAATTGTCCAAAACCCGGGTGTGTAGGGTGTAAAGGGTATCAGTATATATGAGGGGCTTATCTGGGGAAATGATCCAGGGGGGGTTGGGAGTTCCAGGGGTCCAACAGGGGGGTCAACAGTTCAAGGGATTCGAGGGGGGTTTCAAGGAGGGGTCCAGGGACTGACTCGCCATCCAGCGCAGAAGAATCATGTACATAAAAAACCAATCGGAGTTCAAAGGGACAGAAAAATCAAAGGTCTTCAATCATCAGGAAAAAGTAGGGAAAAGGTAGAGATGGAAAAAGAAATTGATTCGAAGGTGATTTCAAGACTATTTCAATTTTAAGAAAGTTTCTAAGGGACAGAACAAAGGAGCGTTCAGTCAAAGTGGATTCAATTGCAGAAGTGAAAAGTCTCGAGAGCCGAAAACAGCAGGTTACCTAGGAGATGACTACTCAGGGGAAATGTATCAAAATAAAAGTCTTTCTATTCTATTTCTATCTAGCTACTTGGCACATTTACTTAAGTTAGGCTTATGGTAACCAACTTTTTAGGTGGGTTACACCTATATAAAATATAGCCACAAACAGCAATGTGGCCAAGCACCTACTTCACCCCTCTTGATTCTAAATAGATACAGACGGCAAGTGCGTTTAACACCCCCAAAATGTGAGGGTGGAGTCAGCGTGGGGAAAAACAGAGGCCAAATTAACATTATGGTGAATGGACAAACTAGAGAAAGTTGCATAACAATAATAGATCGCTTAGTAAAGTTGAATAAAGTCCATATTAGCTGTTTTGTCTAATTCTGACCTGTTTGCTTGCTTGGGTTTAGACTAATATAAATTTTCCATGATTTGTTTATTCCAGTAACACTGGACTTTGTTCAATTTTACTAAGCAATCTATTATTGTTAAAACCAACTTTCTCTGCCTTGTCCATTCACCATAATGTTAATTTGGCCTCTGTTTTCCCCAACACTGACCCCACCCTCGTATTTTAGGGGCGTTAACCGTACTTGCCGTCTGTATCTATACCAAGTTTAGTAGCGATACATCAAAGCGTGGACAAGATATGAGGTAGAGTTTAGATTCGCTGCCCGAGCCCGAGCCCGGCCCGAGCCCTACCCGAACTTGGGCCGGGCTCGGGCTGACATTTGCCGTCACTCTATCGGGCTCGGGCCGGGCCGGGCTCATGATCAGTGTTCCATAAATAGTCCTACACTGTAAAAAAAAAAAAGTTAGCAGAACTTGAAATTTCAAAGTCAACCGATTTCACTGGTTTTCTCGAGTTAGAGAGCATAACTTTATTTTTCAAGTTGCCAGGACTCATTAAAGTAAGTAATAGACTTGTAGTCAAGACCGCTTAGACCAAGACCAAGACAATACCAAGACCAGAGGCTAACGAGACCAAGACAAGACCAAGACCAGAGGCTAACGAGACCGAGACGAGACCAAGAAAAATTGAGGACGAGACCAAGACCGAGAACGAGACCGGAAAAAAAAAGTAGACTAGGCTATATTGGAAGTTATAACTTGATTTGAAAAACAACATTCAACTCATATTAGGGAGTATTATTTCAACTGCTGGCAACAATGTGGATAGGGATAGCAATGTGGTCAGAAGATAAAAACTGTTTTGATACATTTTTTGATAGCTGTTGAACCAATAATTAAAAAAAATACCCTGCTTTTACCAGCACAAACCGCCTACTGAACTCATTGTGACAAAAATGAGTGTCAGGCCTACTCTATAGCAATATTAGGCTAATTAAATACCAGCAGGGGGATGCCATCTAGTCACCCACTATGATGAGTTGAGGTCTACCAGCGAGATGTCCCTGCTCCAGACATTTCAACCAGTAGAAAATCATTTCTGGATAGCTGAGAGAATGACAAAGTCAACTCCATTACATTCAATTCTACTCTATTGCTTCTAGTAAAAGTAAGTCTTTGAGAGCAGGTTTCTGAAGCCAGGTGGCACATTAGAATTTTTTTTATGTTTTTTGTGCATTTTTAATAGCTAGCTCCTTTAAACTTTTAAAGCATGGCACAATATGGCAACTTGATGGGTGCATTCTACTTTTTATTTTGTTTCCTTTAGTTTTAGATGTAACACAACATGCAGTGTGCCAACGGTATTTCTGAAAGTTGGCAACCCAACCAGGCCTACTAGCATACTCTGTCTATAGCCTACTACCAAAGATTCTATACTAAGCCTACTTCTAATTGAAAATTAAATTAACATGGCCTGAGTTAATTTTGAGAACATACAACACAAGGATACGATTTTAGCAGAAGCTAGCCTACTTGTGAGATGACAATAGGGCTGGTGCAGCCTTCACTTTTACTGCTTGATGATTCTCATCACTACATGCGGTGACTGAGTTGGTAGGCTAATGCAAAACCCGGAGCGGATTATCAGCGGTATACATTCGCTATTACATCAAGTGGAATGGATTCTTTCGGAATGCAATAGAGATAACTTTGAGAATACATCAACGGCGTACATTTATCGCCTGATAGGAGTCACTCGCAGGAAGATTTGACATCCTTCAAAAGCGTCCATGAAGCACTAAATACGGGAGTTTTTACGATGTCTGTGTCTCGGTAGCCTATACTAAATTTACGAAAATGAAAGATGAAAGATTTAATTCCCATAAATACATTAGAGATCACGTTAACTATGACATCTCGCTCAGCCGTCATAACACATGCCTATGCATACACAAACATTTCATAATTAAATTGCCTATATTTTGCGAATGGAAAGTAAACTTTTAGGAGAGTAATTTAGAGCTGCATCTAACTGAACGTGCGCGGCTCTCTGTCACTGAGAGACCGGCCCATAAATGCATTTGAGAGCCTTGCTCTGCTGCAGCAAGGGGTGTCTTTTGCGCATACTCACTTTCGTTTTGGTGCGTCTCATTGTTTAGGCTGTCATTTAAACCGGTAACTTGATATTGTTAAAATATATATTTATTAAATTTATTTATCTTGTCTTGGTCTTGCAAGACACCAAGACAAGACCAAGAGATCCGAGACCAAGACAAGACCAAGACAATACACTGTCAAGACCAAGACGAGACCGAGACCACGTAAAATTGGTCTCGAGACCGGTCTCGAGACCAAGACCGGTCTCGAGACATACAACTCTAGTAAGTAAACACTACTTACTTTAACTACACAGTCGTTTGTTCTACCAACTTAAAATTCCTTGTTCTGCCAACTTGAAATTTCAAGTCAAGTGATTGGTCTTTGTACAAAAAAAGCTGTCCTTACTGATACATCTTCAGGTTGAGAGCACATGGGGATTGAACCATCAACCTTAGAGTTCCAAGTCTGAAGCCCTATCCATTAGTCTATGCATAGCTTAATTTCTTCCTAAACAGTAATGCCATATTTTTAATATAATTTTAAAAAGCATACGCTACAAAAGAAAAGTTTGCTGAACTTAAAATTCAAAGTTAACCAATTTCACTGGCTTTTTTTTAAGTTAGTCCAACTTCAGAGTGCAGAACTTGATATTTCAAGTTGCCAGGACTCATTAAAGTAAGTAAACACTACTAATTGTTTGTTCTACCAACTTAAAAATCCTTGCTCTGCCAACATAAATATCTTTTTTTTTTTGAGAAATCAGTGATTGCTCTTTAGTACCAAAAAATGCTGTCCTTATCAACATATTTTCAAATAGTGAGCACATAGGGATTGAATCAACAACCTTGTGATTTCAAGTCTGAAGCTCCAACCTTTAGTCTATGTATGGCTTCATCTGTATACCTGCTCTAACCATAAAACCAAGGCTGATAGCCTGTGCATTTGGATGTGCATGGCATCCTTTTTAAATGCTTTTAAAAACAACTGTGATAACCATTCATACCAAAGCATTTTCTTTCTTAATTATATGACACTGAAGAAATGAATTAAATAAGATTAATGTCAAGTTAGTTTTAATGGTCACTTGGAGTCACACTTCCTGGAGCTAAGCTCCCACTCGCTCTAGGGCAAGTCAACACTCTCATGACAGAGGTGTTTCAGAGTTACATCCGAGAATTATGGGTACCAGTATTTATCCATTTTAAATTCAAATATTGTCTTACTGTTCATTTTCAATTCAAATATTGTCTTACTGCTCAGTGCGGTTTCTCAAAAGGTAGGCAAGATTGAAACTGATGCCAAATTTAGGATAAAGTTTAGATTATTGGTTGATTTTCAGGGAAGAGCAAGGGTAACTGAGAAGCCCTTTCTTAAAAGACAAATGATGATTTCAAACTGGAATTCATAATCTTCAGCTGAGCTCAAAATTGATCATTTGATTGCTCCAGCAAAGGTATCACTGAAATTTGGACATGCTCCAAAAAATGTGTGCCTGAAGAAGCAAGTAAACTAATCTTAGTTGATTAGTTTAACCGGAGGTTGAACACTTCCAAGTGCAACCTAGTTTAAGCGGAGGTTGCACACTTCCTAGTGCAACCTAGTTTAAGCTGTGGTTGCACACTTCCTAGTGCAACCTATTAGTAAATATAAACAGATTTTCAAATAAATGTGATTTTTCGTTAACATTACAAGCCAACCCTGATTGGAATGATTATATTCACAGAAAGCCTTACATAAGCAGTGTTTATTTTTAATAGAAACATCATGCCATTATCACATCTCCCAAACCTACTATCTTGAGCGAAATATTTAGCGTGTTAAGATGATTTTGATTTATCACTGATCTGAACACCTGCACCTTTGATGTTCATTCCTTGTCAGCAATAATATTTTAAATATCCAAACAAGCTTTATCTTTTACCTTAATGATCATACCTACAAGGATAAGTAAATTGTGGATAGTCATCTCCATGATGGTGTGTCATAATAAATATAATTTTTAATACAAAGTGCAACACAGTACTCAAGTAGCATGATGGTTATACTGTGCAATTTATAGTGTTAACAATTGTTCATCTACTCATTGATTCTTCACAATTACATTTCAACATGGATAAACGTGATCGAATTTATGTGGAAGGTGAGGGATTCTGGGACATGTCAATTTGACATCAAGCTAGCGGCAACTTAAGATGCTGTGTTCTGACTACTTATTTTAATGAGTCCTGGCAACTTGAAATATCAAGTTATGCACTCTGAAGTTGGACTAACTTAAAAAAGCCAGTGAAATGGGTTGACTTACAATTTTAAGTTCAGCAAACTTTTCTTTTTTAACAGTGTGTTAACTTACTTTAATGAGTTGGGCTAACTTAAAAAAGCCAGTGAAATCGGTTGACTTTGAAATTTCAAGTTCTGCTAACTTTTCTTTTTTTACAGTGTATGCTTAATATATGTTTTTTTAATTTATTTATTTAGCCTATGACGCTATATGGTGTGACACCCAATAAAGTTGCATGTATTATGGTTAAGTAACTCAGCAAAAAATGTTATCTAAGCCTAAGGTGATTAATAAAAAAAAATATGTTTGGACAGCTCTGCGCAGCGTTGAGCAGCACCTGTCAGCTGCGCTCTGTCGGCTACATCAGACCTATAACGTAATATAAAGCTTTTAATGTGATGGGAGGGAAAAATAAAATAAATTTAACCCAGTCCAGTGGAAAGCATAAGGAAACATCAAGTTTGTTTGTCAGTAAAATTGTGCTTCTTACGCGTGGGAACCGAAAGTGAAAGTGGATACATTTGGAGAAATTACGGTGTTTCTGAATACAATAAAGGTAAACGTTGCAGCGCACAACGCATTATAACCTCTGTCTATTGCCAGAAAACTTCTGGTTATTAATTATTATTTTTTTCGTGGATTTGCCAGCATGACAGTCTAATGAATGAATGAGTAGCCTATCTAATCTCAGTGAATGAGAGGTGCGCAGAGCTGTGTGTCAGCACAAGGTATGACAGAAAGACGTGGACCTCAAAACAGACATGAAGTCTTGTCAACAGGCAATATGCTTCAAGAATATGCTGAACAAATGTCTGTAAATCAATCCGGAATTGTTGTTGAACATGCAGTTACAAAAGTAGGCCATTATTAGGGCTATTTAACATGTCGGGTTTAAATCGGTCTCGGGCTCATTATCACACGTTATCTCTCGGGTCGGGCCGGGCTTGGGCAGAAAATGATCGGTCTTCGGTAGGGTCGGGCTCAATTTTTTGGGCCCGATCTAAGCTCTAATATGAGGTCACTTCTTGTTTGGCGGCTTCGCCATCATGTCAGGTATGGTTCAAAGATGATGTGTACCAAGTTTTGTGTGAATCGGACAGCAGAAAAGTTTCACTTTTGATAAGATCCATTCACCGACCACCACCAAAATTTAATCAGTACTTACTTGTCCCAATTCACCTTATTCAGCGGGTAAACATGGGCGCTGCCATGACGATTGTCATTCAACATCCGGTCTAGCAACGCATTGACTTAGCGTTGTGATATTTGGTGTTTTAACGGTCTAATATAAGTGGTCTTATTATGAAGTTGTGCTCACTACATCCATCAATATAGTTAGAACAGTTCGTCGCCAGATGAAAAATGATGTTTTCAGCAGTAAAAAGTGTGTTTCTACGGCTACAATAAGGAGTTTTGTGATCGTGGTATTTCATGAAAATTACGTTGATTTGAATGAGAGGCAGCGTCTAACGGAAGTTTCAAGACAATCGGAGGGCAAACGCGGAAGAAAAAAAGACGAAAAGGGGCGGGGCTGCATAAGGTGAATAGCCTACAGATATTGTTCTGGCTCTGGATAGAGCCAGTGTGTTTGAGAGTTCCATTCCTTTGCATTATTTGTTTATGTTGCCATGGACACAGATTTAAGCTGGTAACTGTAATCAAGAAGCCATACATTTCTGTGATACTGTTACTTGAAATACGTCTTGATCTCTATGAGAAGAACAGCTTGTAAGTTTATAATTTAATTGTATGTCTGTAGCCTATATCCTTCTGGTAACTTTACTCCAGCTTAGAATGTTGATACTATACTTTGAACTGAAACAATGTATCTTTCTCTGTGCATTTAAATAGTTTCTATAAGCAATCTGAATACATTGTACAGTAGTGTGAAACTGTAACAAGCTTGTATTCATTGGAATGTACATACTGTCTATTTCAGTTTTCACTTTGCCATTGGGGATCAAGTAAAATCCTTTTAACGGAATCTTCAGTCTTGAGTCCTTTCATTGGGAAGTTAACTATCTGCATAACTGTGCTCAGACAGCAGTGAGGGCAGAATAGATATTGTCCAAAAATTTCATCCAAATCCGTGCAGCACTTTTTGAGTTGTGTTGTACACAGACAGACACACATGCAGATGAAAACATAGCCTACCTCCTTGGTGCAGGTAATAGTAATTAGTAGTTATAGTAATAGTTAAAACAGTTATAATGCAAAATGCATTTTTTATCTAATTAGAGAGATGAAATTCATGACTGTGGATGGATTAGATAATTTATCTGAGCACCAAAAAGATGCATGTGCCACACTGCAAATCTCTCCATGAATTCTCACCTATGTCACTCGCAGCTTCTCTGACATCCCTCATCTTCTTGATGACTCCGTCAGTGTCCTCCCGTAAAGAAATCTTGTTTGCAGGGATCACACTCACCAGGCAGTGGACCTTTTCGCTTAGACTGGGGCTGGGCTGGTAGCTGCTGTCCTCTTTGCACAATGGGGTCACAGAGTTGAACTAGTAAGTAGATAGGGAAAAAAATTGAAATTGAATATGAATTATGAAAAATGAAAGAAAGAATAATGGGTTACACTTTATTTGAAGGTACCATCATAAGACTGACATGACACTGTCATTAACTATGACATGACGTTGTCATGAAGCTGTCATAAACTTTATACACCTGTCATGACTTCTGTCATTGTCACCCGGTATTTGACATGGTTAGGGTCTGTCAGAAGTCATGACAGGTATATAACGTTTATGACAGATTCTTGACAATGTCATGTCATAGTTAATGACAGTGTCATGTCAGTCTCATGACGGTACCTTCAAATAAAGTGTTACCGAATAACGTGTTACACTTTAACAGCCGTTCTCTATAAATGGATATGAAATGGCTTATTAGAAGCTGATGCTATAAACTTTTCCAAACATTTCATAATGCCAAAAAAATTCTGTACATTCCCCCCTGTACCTTATAGAATTCCATGATGTGACCTTGCAATGTACTGATGATGTCAGCAGTCAGCACCCCAGCACTCTCATCATTCTCGAAGCCCATGACATCATTAAAGACAAAGGGCAAGGCTCTATCCTCCTCATCCGTGATTGTGTGAGTTGTGTACTGAAAGTAATTGTCACAAATCATTAAATTCCATAGATACAGACAGCAAGTCCGGTTAACATCCCAAAAATGCAAGGGTGGGGGAAATCAGTGGCCACAGTAACATGCCGGTGAATGGAGAAGGTAGAGAAAGTTGCAACTATAAAATCCACATTAGGTGTTTTTTGTTTTCTTTTATCATGACCATTTTGCCTGCTTGCATGGTTTACACTATACATTTTCCATGATTTGTTTATTCCAGTAACACTGACGGAAATGTCATGAGCTGTCTCTGCTGCTGTCAAAAGTGAACTTTCAATTAGCTCAGTTTAGCAAGCTATAGTTAGATACATTTACTGTGGTGAGGAATGAAGATGGCTACTTAGCTAACAAACACCAAATAAAATTGTGCCTAGTATTACATTTGGAGAGGTACCAAGTTCAGAATTCACATCAGACTATCTGAACATCACTAAGGCATTGCCCTTTATAATGTGTCAGGATACTTGTAGATGGTGTTCAGTGTAATTTCTAGCTTGATATGTCATTTACTTCTGCCTCTGATTGAACCAATGCTTTCCCCAAGGGGGAGCTATATTTGCGGGCATGGCAAGGCTCACCTAACCTCACTCACGTCAGATGATTCATAGCAAGGTTACTCCATCTGAGGGAAGAAGAGAGTTCCGTCATCTTACTTCAACCACTTAAGGTGGCTACAGACCAAAGATCCGCGACGAGACGGGCTGTGACGTTCTAAAAACCTGCAGCGTTCTAAAAATCCGAAACTGCGATTTGACATGTTAAATCTTTTGCCACGGCTTGCAACTGCTTGCAACAACCTGCAACAATTGATTCACACCGCCGCAACTCCTCTCTAAATCGCTTCATCTCCCCACGGATCTTCAGTCTGAATTGAGCTTTACATCAAAACCTACCAGTTGCATCCCGTGATTCCACGCGATTTCTAGTTTTTCACCTGTTCCAAAACAAACATGACCACTATTATCTGCGGCATAATTGCCACCATGCTCGATTTAACTCACATAATATAGATGTCTCTTTCATATAACTGTTAGTTGTGTTTTGTAAGTTTGCAAGAGATGGGCTACGTCAAAAAACCCATCCGGTGCTTCATATTCGGTCTCCTGGTTGGTCCGTCTGTTCAATATCGGTCCTGAAATGGACTCATTATCAGATGCTTGAGCCCAAGGGTATATGCTGCATCTGACGTGAGTGAGGTTAAGACTCACTGTCTGTATCTATGGAAAATTTGGCATAAGCATCACACATTGTGAAGTATGGAGGCTTTCATATAAATTGAAAAGTCTCTTCATGATAAAATTGTCTTGTTTGAGACAACTTACAACTTTTGTAAAACTTGTGCCAGAAGCGGCAGCTGTGGGTGCGTTGATGTTGATGCGGCCCTGGAAGACACAGTTGATGGAGTTGATGATGCTGGATTTGCCTGCTCTGATATCTCCATGGAGCAGGAAGCGAAGATGATTCAACTGGGCGTTTCTGAGGTGTATTTCTCTCAAGAATGCTTTCACCTCATCATTATCTCTGTTAAAGACACACACACACACACACACACACACACACACACACACACACACACACACACACACACACACACTTTCCATTAAGACCCAAATGAATGCCTTTGAATGACATGTAAGTCTAACTTCAAGACAAATAAGGAAGAAATAATAATAAATTAGACATCCATAATCAGTGCAATATGATGTTATAAAGAGAGATCAAAAATAATAATTTCAATTCTTTTATCACATTGAGCGCAGAGGTATACTTACTTCATTTTTCTCCAGTCTGCCTGATATTCTGTAAAACACACACACACACCGTACGCGCACACACACGCACACGCACACACCCACACGACAAGACAAACTATTTCAGCATATTATCAAATCAGTCATTGATAAGTCTATGGGTAATCATTATTAATAACTTCATTTGTCATTTGGATGGTTGAATAATAGCAGTTTGGGTTAATCCTCCAAATATTACTTTCTAAACCTCTAAGTTTAAACTTAGTAGCTGTCTCAAAATGAATATATTTTTGCATTATTTGAGGTCTGAATTAGTGTCCAATGTTAATTTCACCCAATGACAGAACTAGCTTGTTTGCTAACACTCTTGGATTACCGTACGTTGTTAAGGCAAAAAACACAATCCTTAGCAACGATACTAGAACACGAGGTGAGTGGGAGCGCAGAGTGAGAGAGAAGTGCAAGAGAGGTATTCCTATTTGTGCAGGCGCATAATTTAGACCTTTAGAATCAGTGAAAATTTGACACTTTTCCATGAAAACTCTACAATTGCAACGACAATGACAATGCTTTTAGAACCTCGGAATGTTCAGGTGTGAAACAAGTCTATAATAATAATAATAATAATAATAATAATAATAATAATAATAATAATAATAACAATAAAAACATCCATCTCCAAAATTCATAGCTTCTGATCATTTCCCTCCAAAAAGGTTTGGTTAAAACTCTGCTGGTTGCGAATGTTGAATAAGGTGCTGCTTAATATTATTGCTTGCCCCAATTCAAAACTAGCAAGCTTTGGGCCTGCATCAGCTACACCACAGGAGGACTTGGCAACTTGGCAAACTCTGTGTCCTTTAAAGTATTACTAAAATGATTGAAGATAAAATCTTCATAAATCAGAAAATGTATGCAGTGGCTTTAACAGTCACTGAACATCCATGTCATTGGATAGAATGTACGGTTAGGCTACCTAACATTGCTCAGGAACAATGTCAAGTGCTAACCAAAACAAATGTCTTGCAAATGCAACATCTACGGCTAGAAGGCAGGGATGAGCTCATGAAGGCGCATATCAGGAACATGTCCTTTATCAATCCCAAAGAGTTCCAGGAGATATATGGATACAACGAAACGTTGAATTATTAGTTAAATCCAAAAAAAAACTGAATTTGCCACTTTAACATTACATAGCACAATGTGACACGACTGTGAGTTCCTGTGGCACGAGACTTCTGACAGTTCAATGTGTCCATACGCTCTTATTCTTAGCCAATCTGGGTGCACCATATTAAATTACTATAGGCTACTATAGGCAAGCTTTACAGACATTCAAATTACTCAACTAGAAAAATTCCAGATCATGTTCTGGATCGCCAATCGCCACAAAAATCTAATTGAATCAGTTCTTGCTTGTCCCAAACAGTGTTGGGCAAGCTACTGCCAAACTGTAATGCATTATATATTACTTGTTACTTACATTTTAAAGTAATTCCTTACATTACAATATTAGTGTTTTGAAAATGTAAGTATGTAAATGTAACTTATAAGTAATGTTACATTACTGTTGCATTACTTATAAGTTACTCTTCGGGGCCCACGGTAGACTATGACCTTCATTAATTTGTTATGAATGTTGAGAATGATAAGCGGAGAGTGTAAAGTTCTAAATTAATTCCGGCACAGCAGACGTTTTACCCTTGCTGACTTCTCAGTGATTTTTGGCATATTTGTATGAAGGAAAAACAGGGACTTCATTCCAAGTTAGAAATGCATTGTAACTTGAGTTACTCACGATTGTACCGAGTAAAATATTATTTTTTTTCCCCTGTAATGCCTTACATTGCCAAGTTACCACAAAAAGCAATGCATTACAGTAATTAGTTACTTTTGTAACTCATTACTCCCAACACTGGTCCCAATATACACATTGTCCGAAAATTTCATCCAAATCCTTGCAGTACTTTTCGAGTTATCCTGCTGACAAACAAACAAACAGACAGATAAACCAATGCGACCGAAAATATAACCTCCTTGGAGGTAAAAATGTTTTTTTTTTTTTTTAGCGTAGCTGCTGATTCCACTCATTTCATTTCGTTCCTCAAGTTAGTCAGGGAGAGTACGATTGACTTTGGTTTTCACAGTCACAGATCTGTGCGGGCTAAATTCAGCGAACGGGGTGAGAAACTGAAGCCACAATATTGTGCCCGGACATCACTAACCTCATGTTAAGATAACAAAACTTTTTTATATGCATTTTAAACAAACTGTAGCAAAATGTTTCAAAACATTGCATAGCGCATAGCTCTAGAGAGGAAATGATTGCCAATGGAGATGTTTCAAACACTTTGCACAAAGTCATATCAGGCTAGCTAATATGACCTTCGTTTGTGAAATTACATGCTGCGACAAGAAAGTAAGCTACAACCAAACAAAAAAAATGTGGGTAACACTTTACTTGACGGGTGAGTACATAACACATTCATAGCAGCTTTCATAAAATGCTCACAAAGCATTCATGACTGTTTCATAAGACATGACTCCACCTTCATAACCAACCCTTCATAAATGTGAAAGTTAGAATGCCGATAACCTATCAAAATAAAAGTCCAGTGGTCTCAAAGCAGCACTGCCATTTATGTTTATCACCTGATCATTTCACATCTGAATATTTCGTGAATATCTTATGAAGTCTACTTTAAATGTCACTTTACTATACAGGTTGCAAAGTATTCATAATCATTTATCTAGAATCACTTAAGTAGACTTCATAAGATATTCATGAAATATTCAGGTGTGACATGATCGGGTGACAAACATAAATGACAGTGCTGCTTTGAGACCACTGGACTTTTATTTTGATAGGTTATCGGCATTCTAACTTTCACATTTATGAAGGGTTGGTTATGAAGGTGGAGTCGTGTCTTATGAAACAGTCATGAATGCTTTGTGAGCATTTTATGAAAGCTGCTATGAATGTGTTATGAACACACCCGTCAAGTAAAGTGTTACCAAAATGGGTAGTGAATCAACACGTAGCCCTACTGTTTTATAGTGCCCAGCGCTATTGATAGTCACCTCAGTCAGTGTATTTCATGCAACTCAGACTAGCGAAACGGCAGAGATAGCGAAACGGCGGCTAAAGGTAGCAGAATGGGGCATTTCAAAACAATATCAAATCAATTAAGTTTCGTTTTTGACATGCCTCATTCAGTTAATGTTAGCTGCCATTTCGCCAACTCTGTCTACGATGCACAGAATTTTATCATTGAAGTGCCTTTCAAAAGCGCTTAGCAGTATAATAAAACAGCAGGGCTACATGTTGATTCACTCTGGATTATACCTTTAAAGGCAATGACAATGCTTTGAGCACCGAGCGACACAACAAAGATGTGAATGCAGGCACCACTTTTGCTGATCTCTGGAGTTACACATAAGACAAACACATGGACACGCTGACACACATTCCTTGGATTTAGTTCACTAGGATGCACCTACCTAATGATCTGACCCTAGCAGAGCCTGAAACTCTGTTTTTGTGGTCCCACAGCACCAGAGTGTACATCCCCTCATCCTCTTCTCTGGCATCTCTGATCGTCAGGGAGAAGGATCTCCCGTCAGCTGATTGGGTAATGCTGATTCTGCCATCATCTTCAAGTGACTGACCATCCTTCATCCATTTGGCATCAACTTTATGTCCTGCCACCCAGCTGAACTTGATGACATCTCCTCTTTTTAAATATTTATCTGTCAATAAAAGGCAAAATTATATATTGCATATTCGTTTTTAATTTTTTCTGTATTATTCAGGGATGAAATGTGCAACAAACAAACAATGACAAGAACAATAATACAGTACAATACAGCTACAATGGCTACTGGAGGCAGCCATGGCTTACGGCTTCAGAGGAAATTTTGAAGTGTATATTTTACTCTAATGTAAAAATGTACACATATAGAGTAACATAGACACTACATGAGAGAGTGACAAAGTGACCAATTTTCTGTGGAAACCTTTACGTCACTTTAGGAGTACATTTGTAGCCAGGTAACATGTTCTATAGCCTATTATCATGTTCTGCGTAAGGATAAAACCAAAAAGGAATTCATTTAAAATCCATTTTAAATGTCTCTCAGGTTAAAGACTATCCAAGTCATTATAAAAATATGCCAAATAGTTACCTTGCAGATTGGGTGCCATGGGAAACAAAATAATAATTTAGATGAGGACTTATTGCCGCTACAATGTCAAAATGAATTGGAATTAGCTAGCGATCTGTTACTGCTGAATGCGGAAGTGAGAGCCAGCTGAGAGGACACGTCATATCCAAACGGAAACATGTTTCAATTGCATTATTCCAGACTGTCAGGCTAACAGTAAACATTCTCTGCTCCAATTTTGATTAAAACCAAACCAACAAAGAGAACAAGCAGATTTAAGAACAACTCTTCCCTCTCTAGAGGTCTAGGCTAGGTGTGATAAGGACCACAAGTATATTCATGAAATGTTTATGAAACATATTGTTTATGAAAAAAAGTTGATGTGTTCCTGCAGACCAGAGAAGACTGCTTGCTAGTTACAGCTTCAAGGTGCATATAGCTAGGTGTAAGTGGCCAAATTGCTGTTAAACCACAGAAAGACTCAAAGTAGTCTCAGGCTTCATTGATAGTTCAAACATATAAAACGAGGAATTGAAAACTTAGTATTGTTAAGCATCGAGCAACATGCACCTGGAAGCTATAGGACAGGGGTGGCCAACCCGAGGCTCGCGAGCCGCATGCGGCTCTTTCCCCGGAGTCATGCGGCTCATACGTTCATGTCCAAGTTGTGCGTGTTCGCTTCCCTTATGTTTAATACGATGATGCGTCGCTTGTGTTCATTATGGTATGGTACATTTCTGTCATCATGTTGGTGTGTGACTTTTACAATTCATCTCACTGGCAGGTGTGTGTGTGTGTGTGTGTGTGTGTGTGTCAGAAGGATGGGTAATGTAGTAGTACTTGTAGTAACAGGTGCCGATGTGGCTCTTTGCTGTAACATAGTCATATATGTGTCTCCTAGTCTCCGACTGGTTGGCCACCCCTGCTATAGGACAACAGTTTTCTCCGGTCTGCACAAATGCATCAAAGTTATCCTCCCCAGCAGATGTTCTAACTTTTCATGATGTTGCAAGATCCTAGACTTTTGAGAACATCAAGGCACCTAACTCCTCACTGCTCCCTTAATTATCATGTTCTGTGTCAAGATGAAAACCAAAAAAGGAGTTCCATTTTAATCCATTTTAAATGTCTCTCAGGTTAAAGACTTTCCAAGTCATTATATAAAAATATGCCAAATAGTTACCTTGCAGATTAGGTGCTATGGGAAGAAAAAACAAAGAGACAAATCAGAAAAAAGAGACAAATCAGTCAACATGCATAAATGTCAAATAAACATTTTGTCAATAACAACAGTAAACAATTCTCTACTTCAATTTCTATTAAAACCCACATAGAGAACAAACAGATGTAAGAACAGCTTCTTCCCCATCACACTCCCCATCACTGCTGACAGGCTGGGGCTCATTTTTGTCAACTACATTACATTTGCACATTTAAACTTTGCACTTACACTCCAGGTACAGTTTTGGTGGAATTAAGTGATCTGTGGGAAGCAAAAAAAAGAGACAAATAAGTCAAATAAAGCATTTGCCAATACACATATATACAGTATAAAAACAAATTTAAATTGATCCATTATTTATCTCTAGAACCCACACAAAAACAACTGCATTGCACATTTCACTTGAGAATGCTGGTGTGATATAGGGCACCAAATATCAGGGGGGCATCACTATACATTTTTTATTTTTTTTTCTTCAGTTACTCACTTCAATTTCTAGAAAAAGGGGGCGGATCTCAAATTTGGCCTAGGGCAGCGCAAAGGCTAGAACCGGCGCTGCAACTAACAAGCCGATTCAAACAACGCTAAGCCTGAACGTTGTGATTGGCTAAACAGCACAATGTCTGAATACAACCTTGAGCATTGTGTTTGGATAAACAGCTCATACACCCAAATTATAGGGAGTTTTAACATGCACGGTTTTCCCGACGGCGACGGTACCCAGAAAATTGATCCCTCCTCCCACTGGTTTCAGTTGCCCTCGAATCCATAGTAATCAAAAAGCAAGTTGCCGCTGCTACGCGCAGGAGCTCTCTGATTAACACACCTGGTGCTGATGTTTACATCTTCCAAAATGTCTTTCAAGAGAGCTAGAGGTGATCAAATGTAGCCTAAAAATGTGTTTCTCTTTTGGAAAAAAAAAAACTTTATCAATTATAATTTGCGCACTATAGATCATTCAAGCAATCTCGCGTAGTCGAGAATACGGGAGATTGCTACTTTCCACGTTGTAGATCAGCTCACTATGGCAAACAGAGCCGGCAGTACGGCTGAAGTCTCGATCAGTGGAGCGCAGATTGATTTCCGGCGGCCGTCGCCGTCGTGGAAAACCGGGCTTGCTAAAACTCCCTAATGTCTTAGTACAACCTACGGCTGACAACTAGACGTACAGTAGTCTACTACTCTATGAATAAATTCACCACTAGAGCACGTCTAGAGGTCTAGGCTAGGTGTGAGAAGGACCACAAGTATCATGAAAATGTTTGCCCGGGAGAAAAATTTCTATGTTTTCCTGCAAACCAGTAACCTGACTTTGGCCATCCCCTTCTATGCTATAGCTTCGTACAAGGGTCTGGCACTTCACTAGCATGGCGATAGATACAGACGGCAAGTACGGTTAACGCCCCCAAAGTGCGAGGGTGGAGTCAGCGTGGGGGATAGCAGAGGCCAATTTAACATTATGGTGAATGGACATGGTAGAGAAAGTTGCCTAACAATAAAAGATCGCTAAGTAAAATTGAACAAAGTCCATATTAGATGTTTTGTCTAATCATGACCTGTTTGCCTACTTGTGTTTAGACTAAAATAATGTTTCCATCATTTGTTTATTGCAGTTACACTAACAGAAATGTCATGAGCCGTCCCTGCTCCTGTCAAAAGTAAAGCAACTTTCAATCACAAGTCTGATTAGCTCAGTTAAGCAAGCTAAAGTTAGCTACATTTACTGTGGTGATCAATGAAGTTGGCTAGTTAGCAAGCTAATGAAGCTAACAATCATCATCTAAATTGTCATCAGTATCGCGTTTGGAGGGGTGTCAAGTTCAGAATTCACATCGGACCATCTGACCATCATTACTACAGGGTATCCGCGGGTTTGTAAAAAGTTGTAAAAGGTAGTAAATGAAATCAGGTCAAATTAAGGCCAGTAAAAAGTAGTAAAAAGTAAGAAGCGTCCTCTGACGAGGTAGTAAATTTTTGAGCCCCCATCCAAATGACGCTATGAATTTTTTCAATTTGTTTAACTTACATCCATCCGAACTCGTTAAATTACTAAACTTCTGTGGACTTAGCCTACTGTATTATTTTGCGTTGCGAGTGGAACCTGAGTGATAAGCTGCAGATGATGTCATGCGTGCCTACCTCACGCGCGCTCAATCAATCTGGGTAGGCTACCTGCCAGATCTCTTCGCAAGTTCGCTATTAGTTAATTTCAAATAAAGGAACAGTAACAAAGGCTATGAAGATTAGACGACTTGAGGTAAAAGGCTGTGAGTGAAACTGTCGCCCCTTTTTTGTTGTCTGTCACGTCATTAAGGACTTAAACACCCATAAGGATAAATGTTCCACCAGAGACAGTGGGTGAAGCACTCCTGACACAAGTAAGCTGTATCATAAGCAAGAATTTATAGTAATTTAGGGGTGCTGCAAATGCAAAACATGTTGATGGGGTGCCTTGAGCTCAAAAAGTTTGAGGACCACTGGACTAAAGCAAAAATAGATATTTCAGATTTAAGTTGCATTTTTGTCATGAAGTGTCCCCGAACATGTACAGTAGGTTGCATAAGGAAAGAGAGAGGGTGGGGGGATCCTATCCAGGCTCCTGTAATTTAGGGTATCTACTTCTACTGTATGTACTGTAATCAGAAAGAATCATCGTGGGTTTTCAAACTTTGGCGGCATAGCCTAATATTGACAAAGTAGAAAAGCACTGAGAGAGCGCAGACCTCCGCCAAGGCAATGTGGACAAAGACACAACATAAATTCCAGATTGTGTTCTGGATCACTGATCGTACCAAAATTGTCGAAATATGTAGGATGCCACCGCCCCCAAAGAAAAAAAAAAAAGTGCGCTGCTAGATGTTGTGGAGGTAGTAAAAATATTGTAAAAGGTAGGAAAAAAGGTAGTAAATGGTAGTAAATTCAGTACCAGGATTCCTGTATATACCCTGTACTACCTTCAGGCATTGCCCTCAAAAATGTGTCTGGCTCCTTGTAGATGGTGCCCAGTGTAACTTGTAGTTTAGCATGCCATTGACTCCTTCACTAATTTAGGGTTTGTTTTCCCCCACATGGGGGACACGAGAGCTGATTTTATGGGCGTGCCCGGACTTGCTGTCTGTATCTATGCCATCCTACGTACCTCCGCTGAACATTTTATCTCCATACGTAGTCTGGTCTAAGCCCCCTACTTTCGTTTCTCTCGGTTGCTCCATGGTTTAGCCAATCAGCACACAGTTTAGAGCGATGTCTCAAAATTTTGTAGTCCTACAGGATGAGAACGCGTTTGTTATCCCCATATCCGCATATACTATAGCTATTAAACTGTAACTGTAGCTGTTAAACCTCAAAGTAGCCTCACACTTCATTGATAGTATGACAATTCCAACATTGAAAGTGAGGCATTAAAAACTTAATTGCACTTGCCATCTAGCAATATGCACCCGGAAGCTATAGGACAACAGTCTTCTCCGGTCTGCACAAATACATCAAATGTTATCCTACCCAGCAAATAGTCAGACTTTTCATGATGTTGCAAGATCCAAGAAAACTGTTTTAGCCTGCTAGGGAGGTGGTGCGCACCGCACTCAGGTCTCGAATCCACCACCTCGTCAACTACAACAAACTCGCACTGGGAGTCAAATGCTCTAAGTCTAAGCACTGAGTTGAAAGCCCAGATTTCCAACTCAGCAGTTAGAAATGTTCATGAAGGATTAAGGGATGTGGATTTACACAAACTGCTGGCAGCTAGCCGAGTTATTTGGTATTAGTTATACTGCCTATCTGAAAATACAAAATAGAAGTCCAATCCCTTCCCTCAGACTTTCCCTGAAGGTGTGTGAATGTCATTTTAAGCAATATAAAAGCTACACCACCTTTAATGTTCATTTAAGCCTACATTTGTGTTAAATGTTGCCCTTTACTTACACTTCAGGTGCACTTTGCTTTTTGATACCTACAGATTGTATTTAGATGAGTGCTTTCCTATACGGATAGCCGAGGCTACTTAGTGTGCCCAATTCTGTCCACTTTTATTTTGTGAGGCTACTGATTGAATGTGTCTTTACAATGTATATGTAGGATACAAATCTCTTGGTATACTTAAACATGAATTTTGAATTAATTGTAGCCTAGTAGGAGGATGAGGAGTCGTAACCTACGCAAATTCATTAGTACGCCTTGTATGAGCGGGTCAGGTGCTATAGGAAGCAAAAACACAGAGACAAATCAGTCAGTATGAATAAATATGAAATTTGTCATTTGGCATTTGTCAACAACATACAGTATATCGTAATTTAAATATTCTCTAAATATTTAACTTTGATTTACTTCTAGAACCCATGCAGAAAAATCAAGGCAAAACATGTGCAGATACATTAATCATAATGGAAGTGGGATACAAATGAATAAATAAAAAAATTAAGTAACTTAAAATAAATAAACAAATAAATACTGGGGTGATTCTCTGGCAATAACTTGCTTGGCTAGTTTGTTACGTGCTAGAATTGAAAACTGACTAAAATAGAAATGATCAAGTTATTATTTTTTAAAGTTGACAGCTGGTTCTCTCTGTGTTCATAGACCTACATGTACAATGAACTGAAATCTAACCTGATGGTGCTGATGTGCCACTTCCCATAGCTGAAAATCAGAAGCTTTATGTACAATCCGATGCAAGAGATCAACAGGAACCTGCAACACAAAAAGCAAACTATTCTTGCTAGAAGAAGAAGAAAAAGAAGAAGAAGAAGAAGAAGAAGAAGCTTATCACACTTTGTCTGTTTTCAGAGATCTCTATTCTTTTTGACTGCCTCTCTGTATTGCTTGGCTATTTATATAGAAGATCACACAGGGCAGGGGCGGAGCTATAGGGGGGGCGGGCACGGCCACCGCCCCTGGGCCCAGGGCCCTCCCACTATGGAGGAGGGGCCCCTTCATCAACCTTCAACTGCATCACGAAAATTTCCTTGACCACACTTTAGTTGCATTGCAGCAGACAAGTCTGAAAACAGTGAAAGTCCTCAGTTGTGCATTACATTATATACCCCTTGTCTTTGCTTATCATTCTTATCATGGTTACTTATATATATATAAAAAAAATAATCTTTTAAATTCCTTAAAGACACTTAAAATAAACTAAATTACAAGGTTTTCGAGCAAAACTAAGCTGTTATGTATTTAGAATGGTTGTTTTTACATTTTGCAATTTGCAAAAAGTGCAATGCATGATGGGTAGTTTAGTATGAAAGCCATCGTCCTGCTGCGTCAGCTGTCAGTGGACTAGGGAAGAGGTGCGCATGGCTTCTCTGTTGGTTGTGTACGAGAATATGTACGGATGAAGCGTGTTTAAAAGTAAAAACGGGACACAATAGAGGATGGACAGAATAATAAAGAGAAGGCAATCTTTAGACCTCTTTGAGTTTTTAATTCACCGTCTGCTTCTACTAGTTGTGAACATGACTCAGTTCCCTGTCCCTGTGCTAACACTGGCTGTAGCTCTGGCCAATGTAGAGAAGGGTTAGGAATGTGGAGAGGGAGATTGAGAATCAGGAAATTGTTTGTCAGTCATTATTTTGTAACCAGCTCTCTCATTGGCATGTTAGAAATTGTGCATTGTTTGAAATGAAAGAAATCTCTGTTTTTTATTTGATTGTTTTTAAATAATGTTTTAAAAAAGCAATGCCTTCTGGGAGCATCAAGGCAGAGTAGCAAAACAACTCTTCATTTGGAAACTGAAAGTCATCTAGCCACAGTTAGGAGAGGTTGAGCTGGCCAGGCTAAAAAAATTAACAGGGGTTCCAAGCAACACAAGGGGGAGGGAGCGGAGCAAAAACGAGACAAATTGAAGAGAGCACTGTTTACTGATAGCGAAACATGCACGAAATTGTCAACTCAATTGCAGCTTTAGCTAGCTGCACTAGTAGTAGGCTAGTAATGACACTGCTATCCATAGACAAGGTTGTGGAGAAGAGCAAGCTGTCTCGTATTTCGTTAACTGCATGAAGGTAAGACTCAGGTTTTTATTTGAGCGGCTGGCTCTATGTTTTATATGCATTGGTGTGTCATTGTTTTGGTGCAGTAGTTTAAAGCATGGATTATTAGCATGGGCTACTAAATGAGCTCTTGAACTAGCCGTTTCCGTGTGTCAAAAAAATATCTGTGAACTATGAATTGCGTGCGCGTGTCCCTGTTAGCCACTTATTGGAAATATGGAAGTGCAAATACCAGGGCTGTTTTTTGTAATGTGGTTGGTTGTATTATTATGCCTTAAAGTAGGCTACATGCCGAATGGACACATTACTGAGCGATATACATTGTTCTGTCTGAATTGTTGTAGAGATTATTTCAGCGCCGGCACCTATGTGCGCTTGGGGGTGCGTGCGTGCGTTTTGGGAGTGGGTGGGGGGGCCCGTTTGGCGTTTTGCCCCGGGGCCTTAGGTTCAGTTGTTCCGCCACTGACACAGGGTCAACCTTATGTCACTGCTGTTTTTAGCCCTAGCACTTCCAGGAAATCAGACCTCAGAGAGGAAATCGAAACTAACATTCCACACCTTAGCCAATCACAGTGCTGCTTTCGCTTTCAGCCTGCTTGCTCTCAAATGTCAGATAATTCAAAGAGCTGCCACTAGGGGCACTGTCTGATGGAGCTTTTGGGGGATTTTGCAGACAGCGCTGGGAACAAGCTGTATGACAGAGGGGGAATTCACAACCAGACAGACAAACCAGGCAATTGCCTGGAGGAGGTAGACAAATGCATGTTCAACACAAATAATTATTAATGACAGAGTGGTGGTTCATGTAGGTGTTTATGAGGGGTGAAGGGCCCCCATATCCTGTTTGCTTGGGATCCACCTAAGTACCTTGAAACGACCCTGGGGGGAATTTCCAAGGGGGCATTGAATGAAAGGCAACAGCTTTAAGGCCACAGGTCAGACGGAGCTACAATACCAATCCATACAGTTCCTGCAATATCATTATGATCACCCAGCCTTATATCTCCCATATGGGAAGAGGAGGATAACATCTACCACCCCCCTCCCCTCCCATACCCCTGCACCCCAAACATTTAAATCAAACTAGTGTGTACAGGCTACTGTCTACAGGCCTATTACAGTAGTCTACATGTTTCCACAAATAAAAGTACAGTAGGCTATCAACGGATACTTTTAAGTCTCTGTGTGTGTCTGCTTGCACATATGTGCTTTTTTAGCCTACTGTACTCTCTGCTTGAAATGTGCACATTTTAGATCACTCAACTTTATGAAAAAAAAAACAATCATTATATCTCCCATATGGGAAGAGGAGGATAACATCGTTCTTGCTCAAGGACACCGATGAGGTCAGGTGGAGCGGGGCTCGAACCTGCAACCCACTGGTTGCCAAACGGCGCCTCTACCAACTGATTTTGATCGGCAAAACAAGGACATTCCGATGGGGTAGAAAAGGGCAGGTGTCGTGCAGGTAGTAAAAGGAAATTGAAAAAAAAGGAGAGAGAGCCGCCATTGGCCCGCAGAAGTAGCCTGACACGCCAGACTATATCATAAGAATGTATAGTCTGAAGACCACTGATAGACTGTGCCTCAATGGAGGGGCGGGTGATTGCGTTGTCTTTCAAACTGCCTCTCCACGTAATAGGCTAGCGTTCCGGCCAGTGGTACCAGCTGGTGTATCAAACTTTTCCCGTAGCCCGTTGGTAACACGGCAAAAACATCTTTTTCAGAACGTGCACTTTCTTGTTTCACTTTCAAAGAAAATGACAAGTGCAATTCGTCCAAAACTAAAGCCAAAGACGATTCTGCTCTGGTTTGAGCAGGGCTGTCGTCATCGTACAAAGCCCGCCTTACGATTTCCTGTTCACATACCGCGCTGTGATTGGTTATCCGCCGCCAGAGTCAGGATACAACGGGTTTCTATCAGTGGCCTCTAGACGTATCCGCTGTGCAAATTCAAATTTGCTACCACTAGGGGTACGTCTAGAGTTCTAGACTACCGCAGAAGGCGAACGTGTGCATCAGGTAGCGCCACCACCACCACAGACCCTCTCTTACATGTGAGAGTGTGGGGTCAGATCCTCATGAATTAACTACTGCATAGATATAAAAGACATTGTACAGGAGGCACTTTATTTAATAAATAAATTAATGCAAATAAATACAAAAAAACATTATTTGAATTAATACATCCATAAACCATTCAAAAATAAATAATAAATATTACATGTTAAGCAACAAGAGTGTTTTCTATACCATACCATATAGATACCATATATCCATCTTTATTTTCAATTTCTCTGTAATTCGAATTAATTTTTATCTTGCATTACTCATTTAATAGGTCTTTTGAACAATTGTCCTGTACATTAACTTTCAACTAATATGAACCAATTAACCAATTGTCAATAAATATAAAACATACACAATCGATTTGTACCAACTCTCAAGTGAGAATTTAGCCATACATTAAAAAGACAACAATGCACAATAATTTTGCATTAGTTGCTGTACTGGGGTCCGTCTCCCAACAGCATAGTTGCTAACTTAGTTAGTTAGTCAATTAGTTAGGAATATGTTTGTGTTCCCCAACGCAATCGATCAGACTAACAAGTTTCCTTTGTTGACAACATAACTAACTATAGTGATAACATAGTTAGTCAAAGCATATTTAGTACGTCACTGGTGTTTCACAAAAGTGAGTCCAAAATATGCATAGTACCTCCCAGGGGGTCAAGAACGCTCAGATTAGCGGCAGCACTTTAGCATCGCCATATTTAAGTATGGAGTCACAATCCGAACCAAGGCAGCGCATGCATGAGAGTCATGCTGGGCACGAGCACTCATGCACTTACAAATTGGTGGGCGGTTACATGCGAAATGTTATTTCTCCTGGGAGAGTAAAAGCAATATTTCATGATCTCTGGTTACTCTTTGCTTATTTCTTGAGGAGCTTGTTAAAAAAAGTGTACTGTCATGAATGCTATAAAACTTCAGGCACATTCTCGACAGAACTTTCTTCCTCGTGTTGTAAACAAACTAGGTGCATTATCACCATCGTCTGGACTGAAGGACTACTGTTTTTGTAAAGAGATTCAACGTGAGTCCATGCGTCATTTCCAACTTTGGAACTTTGCGCATGGGCAGCATGGGCATGGCCTGGTCTGTTACCTCTAGTGTTCACAATTAATAAATGGCGTTGACTGTCAATTGACCGATCCCAAGCCCCGCCCATCTATTGTTACGTATAGCTACCTCGGACAAGTTTGGCCAAAACCAGCGTGCCTGGAGCTGGAAATGCCTGTGTAAATATGTTCACTTGTGATGGCTTTCGGTTCAGATAGCCTGAATGTTATCGTTTGAAAATGTGAACAGCAATAAAAACAACAGTAGACAACGTGATGGGTTCGTCTCTGTGAATGTTCACCGTTTCCCTATTTCGGATTATTTCGATTTTGACAGGTCAGAGGGGAAAAGTTAACCTAGCCAGCCTAAAGTTAACCTAGCAAGTTGCTAGATGCCTACAAAGCATACAAGCGAAATTGCATTCCTAGCAACTTTCTCAAAGTGTCCAGTAATTTTTCTGGATGGGGATGACATTGTATGCCAATGTGTTTATAAAGAAGTTGATGTTTTACACTGAATCTGCTGCATAGCCCACCCCATGTAGCCCATCTTTGAATGTAGGCTAATGTAAGCTAATGTAGGGAATACTCCTACTTAGCTTCGTGTAAACTTTCAAAACTATTTATCTGTGAGTGTAAAATGTGTAAAAGCCTTACGTTAACTCTCGATTCTTCTTGTGATGTTAGACCTAACGTTAGTTAGCGGCAAAGTCCTTCCTTTAAATGGTCTGATCAGACGTCACCTAACGTTACCAAACGCACTGCACACATCTAACGTTACTGTATGGCTCTCCTTGGGGGAGGCTGGTTGATAAGCTAATAATTGTCATGATTGAGGTTAAAACACGGTGTCAATATAAGCACAGGCTTTGGGAGAGAACATGCATTTGTGTTGAGGGTAAAAAATATTAATAACATCGCCGTCACTATCACTGATGCTGTAACATTAAAGATCATTGTCCGTCGTCTCCATCTCTCATGATAGCCTACGGGGCTGCAACTTAAGGGGCTGCGTAAGCCTATTCGCCGTATTCATTGATTATTTGTTTGTTTTATTACAATTACATGAGCCATATCCATGCAAAGTTTGACCTTGCTTAGCAGGTTGAAGAGAGCCGAGGCTGGCTGAGGCTACTTCTTGTATGAATGGCAGGCATGACCTGAGCGAATTGGCGAGGGTAAAAAAAAAAAAAAAAACTTCCCTCACATCCATAGCAAGTAAGCTTTTGGTCTTAGAGGTCCCCAAACACATTATTCCACCGTTGTGATATGAGATTACACCTTATTTTCAAGACAAAGCTGCAAGTCTCATAGTCTACTATTATGCAGGGAAGGGAGAAGTTGTCCGAGGTTGTCCGAGGTTCGCTGCGGGCCCTATTGTGACATGGTGAAAGTGGGCGGGGCTTGGGATCGGTCAATTCACTGCATTTACTAGCCTAGCCTCGGCCATTCAGTTCTATGGAGGGCGGGACTTAGTCGTTGTCTCCAGTTTATATATAACCTCCTTGGTACCTCCTGAGTTAAACTTGTTAGTTCACACTGATACTACGAGATCTAAGTTAAAGCTAAGTGGTCAAGTGATGTCTTCTTCGGCTATTTTGGGGAGAAATACTGCTGACTTGACACCATATGATGCATTACTCCCACTTACATTGTGAATTAATTATCACAGTTTGACTGACCTCACTTTTAAAATGTAGCCTAAGCATGCATGTTGTCAAAACAAATGGTCTTATTGACTTGCAGTAATATCAAATTAGAACTTTGATGCAATTAAATAATTATATCATGATTGATTTGAAATCAAGCCGTCATTACAGCACTCTCAGCTGGATTCGAACTTGGACGGACAAAACAGGTCTGCTTGCAATAAGGTGTTACCCTTAGCTGTGCCACATACTGGTTTTAGACTTCCACAGCAACAATATGTCAAATCATACTTATAAATATATGTTTTTAGAATTTATTAACAATAATCTTGACTAGGTGCTCATTAAATACTACTATTATGGCCAAATAGCCCATGCTTAACTTTCTAAAAATTGTGAAGCTTTGGCATTGGCATTATTGGCAAATAGCACGTCCTCCCCGGTCCGTGTACTTTTTCGTTCATTCATTATTCTATTTTTTGGAATGAAAGGTGAAATTGACAAAAGGGTGCAACTTATTGTCTTGTTTAAAACCATACACGCAGAAATGGCAGTATTTGGTTTTCTGCATGTGTTGTCTCATGCCATAATAGTATTGTAAGAAATTACAACATTTTTGGTCGTTTTTCAACGTGTGATATTTGTTTATTCATTTATTGAAATTCATTTGCACTAGAAAATGGTCTAGCTAGCGACCATACGAGGCATACGCAAAGACGCTCCAGACGTAGCCGGAGCCAGAGACATATTGAGAAAAAATAATAGAGTGCATTCTTTAGCTGGCAAGTTAAATGAGCTGAAGCGCGCGCTCTGCTTCTTCATACCGACTGTGTTACGCACGCTTAATACACATTTCTCTTTGATATATTTGGGGCATTAACATTGGGAGGCCATTTGTCCATGTAGACTACACAGGTAAAGGCTTGGAGATGAGCTGCGAAGCTGATGGAAGATGCTGATAATCAGAGCTGTCAAAATCCTTTCTCAATTAGTTGGTCTACCCTTCCCGTCCTCTGTCCCTACTCAATATTGTGGTGGCGCTTGCATGCACTTGCTTGTGGCGCTTGCTTGCTATGGATATATGAACCATCTCACGAGGTTGTGAGCGTCACAAAATATTATTCGCACACTCATCACAGATCAACCACATCTTTTGAAGTGTAGCAACGTTCCGGAATAGTGTTGCAACTTGCAAAGTCTGTATTTGCCTCCAAATAAACCATGTAATAAAAACTCAACCACCCACTTCCAGAATTACTTCCAGGTCATCCAAATTCTGGGTGCTTAACAAACCAAAGACGCAATTCAGATGGAGGTTTTTCTTTATTGCTTCTTCTTTTCTAGATTCCGCGTTTCATTTTCAGTTCCTAAAAGATATCAAAACATGGCGCTTGGTTCCATTTCATAAGTGATATTCAAGCATAAAACACCATAAACGAGTCCTTATTCATTTCTCGTGCGACTTCCAAAATAGAATAATGAATGAACGAAAAAGTACACGGACCCTCCCCGAAGCCCATGCTTTATTTCTGAACATATTCCAACACAAACTCATTGAAATTCCTCCTTTTCTAAAACTCGATGCAAATAGGAAAGACAGCGAACATTATCCACAACTGTAAATGACAACACCGTAGTTTTACATTTGGTAACATTGGCGATATCCCATGATCCTAATCGCAACGAATGCCTACGAACTCTCCGGACACTTCCGAAAACATCTGCAAAGGTCATAGTTTGGACTAACGTCTTCCCTACTAACCAAGGGTGCGTCTCCCAAACATTTACGAGCTATTTACGGGCTAACTGGGGCTTACCAACATCGTGGGAACCATGAAACTACGAGAGAGGTGTTCCCCAAAATGCTCGTCCATACTATGGAGGTGAAACCTCCATGTTACGATGTACGTAGCTACTATGTCCTTGTTTCTCGAAATCATGGTTCCTGCGCTATATCGTAAACAACATCGTAACTTGATCCGTACCTAACGAGAGCTCTTCACCTCCCGTAACAAGTTAGTATCTTACTACAACACTGTAGTCAACAGAGGGCGTTGAACATACCATAGTTGGGTAAATTTGGAGACAACGAAATTGTTGATTAAAACACTTCAATGATGAGTAAGACTTGGTTATATACTGACAATGTGATTTCCTGTTAATTATTAATATTATAGGCCACGTTAGTCTCCTAGAGTATTTTCATGATTTAAATTAGGCAAGAGATATAGTGTGTATTGAGATGACTGGTGGCGTAAATGGATAAGCCAGTGCGCCTTTGAGGTCTATAACGGTGATTCGTGCGAGTTCAAAACCACCTGTCAACGTGTGTGGGATTTGTTTCTGTTGTCCTCTCCTTTATTATTTAGGAAGAATTTTCATTTGGAGAAAGTTTCCAGGTGGTGATTATTGGTGATAACAGGTGTAATGGCAGGCCTATTCAATTAGGAAATTAGATGGTTTCGTTGTTAATGGAGTGTTATCAATCGGTAGACGTTCAAATGCAAAGATAATATTGCATGGAACAAGCGGGGACAGGCGAATTGTTATAGCCTAGGCACTAATGCGTAAAATATGCCCAAGCAAATGGATAATTATTTCAGTTTATTTGTCTTGTATTGTTTTAATATAATCATTTAGACACAGAGTAAGAAGATATTCTATAACATCACCTGGCATTGAACCTCCGACTGCTCTAATGAATTTGAGTCAAAGCTGTGCGCTTAACCCACTAGGCCACCTGCTGCACGTAGAGGAAGGTTGCTCACATCTAATTAGACTTGTCAATATAATTTCCTGTCGTTATTATTTCTTGTATTTTCACTCGAAGGTGAAGATAAACTAGACCACTTTTGGCATATGACTTAATTGAATCTTATATTGATCACAGGTTATGTAACCGCCGTTATTAACTGACTATATCAACATAAATGTATAAACGGACTGGCATGCTTCCACCGCGAATGCGCCCCAATTGTCTCCGAACACTTCCGAAAACATCTGTAAACATGGTCGTAGCCGTAGGAACTATGGTGGTACATACCAACATGGTAGAAACTTACATAGTAGTCTACCATGTTGGTAGGCGTTTTGGGAAACACCCATAGTTGAGCACCTACCTAATTCCTACGTAACATCGTACTTTGATGGTAGAATGCTAACATCCATCG